>MCJB01043321.1:6375-76965 GCA_002018475.1 Nicotiana obtusifolia
GGGGGGGGTTAAAAATTTTCTTTTCTTTTTCGAGGTGGCCGACTAACTTGCGTTCTATTTGACTGGAATTTTCAAAGCTAAATATAAGAAAGTAAATTGCAGAAAGTAAATGACACATAATGTTTTATACTGGTTCGATTTCATAGTGAATCCTACGTTCAGTCCCCTTGGGTTGCAAGGATGATGTCTTCCAAATATGAAGTGGCTTAGTACAGATGAATTGATGTTGTTATACACCAATAACCTTGTGGTCACTTTGTTCTTCTCTCTTATAATTGATACAATGCCTCACCATTGTTCTTTTTTCTATCTCTTTTCTTAGTAACACAAGAAATCTATGACAGACTACAGCGCTTGTTTGAAGTAGAACAAAGAGATTGAAATTAGTTTGATCAAAGTATATCAATCCTTGGCATCTTCTGATATATATGGCGAGTTGGTCTCCATTCTTAAAGGCATGATAGTGTAATGATTGAGAAGCAACCTAACAGAGGTGATTTCAAAATCAATCAAGATGATTTCATTCCAGAAATAGAATGGACTTTTCCTCATTCAGATGCCAGTAGTTGTCTTTACTCAGTTGACTGAGCCATATCCTGCAAGTTAGTATACTAATTGACTTTTGCTCAATCAGTCGACTATATACCCTGCATCCCGCAAAGTTAGTGAAAATGTATAAATCCTGCATCCTGCAAAGTTAGTGAAAATGTATTCTTACTTCTCCCTCTTTGGAATCAATCAAAAAGAGGGCTAAGCAAGATTAACTACCAGCAGATAAGATTAGCAGATAATATACTTAATTGCAGTCATCCACAGAGTATCCAAAAAAAACATGCAAAAGAAAATTATCCAGAGACCAAAAGAAATTGTCTAAATAGCCAACACAGATCAACAACGGAGGAAATAGGTAAGGGTGTTGCAAATAGATTCTTTGAGGTGATCTAAGCTAGCGTTCAAAGTGACCGAGACTCCATCCACTCGATCATGCACCTCCTTGAAAGCTTTCACTGCTTTTTCTGTAGTTTTCAGCACCATAACTCATAACTTGGACACGCCAGAACCTGTTTCCTTTGCAATTGCATAGATATCTCCAACTGAGGTCTGAGTGGCCACCAATAGTTCTTTGATGGTAGTTAGCTTGTCATCAAGTGAAGTTATCTTTTCAAGCAGCTCTGGATTATTGATGGCAGTCTAAGGAGTATCAAACTTTACCTTGAAACTGGAGAGGATCACTGCTGCTTCAACTTCCTGCTTCTTTACCCAAGTACCATCCACTACGACATATCCTATACTAACAAATGCCCTGGTGTTATAACACTTAGAAACATATACATAAGGATAGTTAGAAAAAGGGATATTGAAGTCCTCGAGGAGGTGAGGAAAGGTAGGCTAGAGGGATCTTCAACACATTCAATCATGAAATTTATTACCCAGGAGGATAGTTTCACCTTGTGCTTTGTAAGAAGACAGTAGACCAAAAAGGTGTCCCTTTGAGACAGAATAGTGTAGGAACCAGTTCTAGGAAGAATAGTGGTGGCGACAATGTGGGCAAGAATACGGGTTTCAAAATTGATGTCACTAGGCCCTAATTGGTTTGGCATAGGATCAGACAGGGAATAAGCAAGACATTATTTGGCTTGTTCGAAAGACACTTCAATATCATCAGGCCAAGAGTTCTTAAATAAAGCAGAGTAACCAGAGCTTTTACACTTAAAAAGGGTATCAAAAGTAGAACAGTCTAGAATAATACGCTGAACTAACACAAGTGACTCAATTTTATCAGATCTCTAGGAGCGAAGATTTGCATAGAACATGCGAACTAAGTCTTTATAGACCTTTAGGGCAAAGAAATTTTCCCGACCTTGAAAAGTGAAAAGTCTTTTACCTTGCAATTTAAGGCATCCATCTCTTCCAAATTGATGATCCTTCCATGAGCGATTGTCTTACCTTTGAAGGAGACAAACTTATTTCTATTGGGAGAATCCCAATAGTTTAGTTCGAACTCCAATGCACTGTCCTGGTCGATCTTCACCTTCTTTGGAGTGTACACTGCTGTTCCTTCATCCATGGGTCGCATCCTCAGTGCCTTTTGTGCTCAAGCATTATCAGAGGTGATTTCTTGAGAAGACGAGAAACCCTCAGACTGGTCAGAGCCAATAGTGACTGGTTCTGATGGTTGAGAGGGGGTTTTTACTTTGGACCGGGTGCTTTTTCGAGTGGAACCAGAATGATTTCTTGAGGCTTTAGCCATTGGAGAGGATGATTGAATAGAGTATGCAAAGAACTTCAAGGGAGAGGCGGACTTATAGAGGCGGAGAGAGGAGTCAAACGACGTGACTGAATCGACATGACTGACGGGGCAGAGAAAGGTAAGAGACGTGACTGATTGATTCAGTTTCCATCTTAATAAGCCAAAAAAGGCAGAAAGAAAGGCTAAAAGTGGAGGCGCATAATCAATGCAACAGGCAGTAATAATAAAGTAAACAGTAACAAAAGTTTTTTAACAAAGGCTATTTTGACACACAATCTTTCTAGTAAAACAAAAATTAAAGCCTTATTTGGAAAGTGTAATTATGCCAAGTAATTTCCTAAGGGTTTTAAACCTATCCTCTAAAAAAAGCTTAGTAAAAATATCAGCTAATTGATTTTTCGTGTTAACACAAGATAATTCAATGTCACCCTTAAGAACATGGTCTCTAATAAAATGATGCTTGATATCTATATGCTTTGCTCTAGATGATGCACAGAGTTTTTTGAAAAACATATAGCACTAAAATTATCATAGAGAATTAACAGGCTTAAACGAAATATCATAATTAGTTAATTGATGAATCATCCAAAGTAATTGAGCACAACATTGCCCAATGGCAGTGTATTCAGCTTCAGTTGTAGACAGTGCAACTGATCCCTATTTCTTACTGTTCCAAAAAATAAGTGATTTGCCAAGCAATTGACACGTTCCACTTGCACTTTTCCTGTCATCTTTATCACCGGCAAGGTCTTCATCTGAAAAACCTTCAAGCTTAAAATTTTTAAGACGTGGATACCATAATCCATAAGGTATCTAATAATTCATTTCACAACAATTAAATGTGACTCCTTTGGAGCTACTTGGAACCTGGCACATCTGCATACACTAAACATTATGTAAGGACGACTCACAGTTAAATAGAGTAGAGATCCGATCATTCCACGATGTTTTGATTCATCAACTGATTTCCCTTCTTCATCTTTGTCAAGAGATGTAGCTGGACTCATAGGAGTCCCAATTGCCTTGGCATTGTCCATTCTGAATTTTTAGTATTAGCTCCTTTGTGTACTTTGTCTGACAAATAAAGATCCCGTCATCTAATTGATGAATTTGGAGTCCAAGGAAGAAAGTTAATTCTCCCATCATGCTCATTTCAAACTCACTTTGCATGAGATGAGAGAATTCCTTGCATAAAATAGGGTTAGCACTTCCAAATATAATATCATCAACATAAATTTGAATAATGAGATTTCCAGAAGATGATTTTTTGATAAAAAGAGTAGTGTCAATCTTGCCTCTCGAAAATCCATAACTAACCAAAAATGAGCTTATCCTTTCATATCAAGCCCTAGGTGCTTGTTTTAGCCCAAAGAGAGCCTTAGTCAACTTAAACACATGACAAGGAGACTGTGAGTTTTCAAAACCGGGAGGTTGTTTAATATAAACCTCATCATCCATGAAGCCATTTAAAAATGCACTTTTAACATCTATTTGAAAAAGTGTACAACCTTTAGAAGAAGCATATGCTAATAAAATACGAATTGATTCTAACCAAGCTATCGGAGTGAAGGTTTCATCATAGTCGACTCCTTCTTGTTGAGAGTAACCTTGAGCGACTAGCCTTGCTTTGTTCTGGATAACTTTACCTTCTTCATTCAATTTGTTTCTGAATACCCATTTAGTTCCTATGGTTGTTGCATTTGCTGGTTTGGGCACCAATGTCCAAACTTGATTTTTATCAAATTGATCAAGTTCTTCTTGCATAGCCTGTACCTAACTTGAGTCTTTCAACACTTCGTCAACTCTCTTTGGCTCTATTTGAGATATGAGTACGATGTTGGCACTTTTCTTTAAAGCTCCTATTTGTTTTCATTCCATAGTTGGATTTCCAATGATGAACTTCTGAGGATATTCCGGTTCGCTTCTCCACTCATTTGGTACTGCTTCAGTACGTTGATTAGTCGATTCTTTCTGAGATGAATTGAAAATTTTCTTTTCTTTTGTGAGGTATTCGAATAACTTGCATTCCACTTGACTGGGATTTCCAAAGCTAAATATAAGAAAGTAAATTGTACAAAGTAAATGACACATAATGTTTTATACTAGTTTGGTATTCAAAGTGAATCCTACGTCTAGTCCCCTTGGTTGCAATAGTGATCTGTTTCAAATATGAAGTGACTTAGTACAGATGAGTTGATGTTGTTATACACCAGTAGCCTAGTGGTCACTTTGTTCTTCTCTCTTACAATTGATACAATGCCTCACCAGTGTTCTTTTCTCTCTCTCTCTCTCTCTCTCTCTCTCTCTCTCTCTCTCTCTCTTCTCTTCTTAGTTACACAAGAAATCTATGACAGACTACAATGCTTGTTTGAAGTAGAACAAAGAGATTGAAATTGGTTTGATCAAAGTATATCAATCCTTGGCATCTTCTGTAGAATATATATGGCGAGTTGGTCTCCATTCTTCACGGTGTGATAGTCTTATGATTGAGTAGCAACCCAAGGGAGTTGATTTCAAGAATCAATCAAGATGATTTCATTCCAAAAATAGAATGGACTTTTCTTTTTGTTTCTTTCTCGATTTCCTTTCCTTGTGAGTCGTTGAGGAGAATATTTTCAGAGGATCTTCAATACAGATTGATTAATGTCTTCCATAAATGGATGATTCGAATATCCACATGATTGATCTTTTATACTGATTGATTTATCATCTTATGTTGATTGATTTATGCCTTCTGTAAATGGTTGATTCGGATATCCAGTTTCTATAGAATGCACGGTCACAACTTGATTCTTGCCTACTTGAATTTTGCTTCCAGATCTTCTGTTAGAGTCTTTCCTATTCTCATGATATCTTTTGGGATTGGTTTCCTGCAAGTAGAATTAAGTTATAGTCTATCATCAAAAATCCAAATCTAATAATTTGGTGTGATTTGAAGTCTCAACTAAGTTCCTATTGTATTTTAGTTGTCGTTGGTATGTTTGGATGGGGCCCGGGGGCCGCGGGTGTGAACCAGATTGAAATTGGGATCAAAGTTGGACTTAAAGGATTTTTGAAGTAGCTAAAGTTTGGTGTCATCGTACCTGCAGTGGGAATGGCTGCAGGTGTGGTCACGTAGGTGCAGGGTGAGTAGTTGCAGGTACGGGATTTGGGGCATCAGCCTGGGAGTGTAGGTGCGAGGGAGATTCTGCACCTGTGAGGTTGCAGATGTAAAAGAGTGGTCGCAGAAGCGGAAGAGGGGCTTGAAGGACAGGTCCGTAGAGGCAGAGGGTTTTGCGCAGAAGCACTCTCATAGGTGCACGCTAGGGACCGTAGAAGCGGTTGGTCGGGCCATAAGTGACTTCCGCAGAAGCAGCATTTTGACCGCAAAAGTGGTACCACAGAAGCGGTGAAAGGGCTCGCATGTGCAAAATGTCTAGGAGATTACATAAAGACAAGGGTTAGAGTATTTTCTACATTTTGGACTTTGGGAGCTCTGATTGGGACGATGTTTGAAGGGGTTTTCACTAGATTTCAAGAGGTAAGTAACTTTTGATCATTTTTATCTGTTAATATTGAATACCCATTGAATTTCACCCATAGATTTGGTATTTTTGTGGTGAAATTTGGAGATTTTTGACCCATGTATTGGAGAATAAGATTTGGGGATTTAACTATCGATTTGTGGTCGGAATTGAATAATTTTGGTATGGATGGACTCGTTGTTGAATGGGTGTTTGGATTTTGTAAATTTTGTCAGGTTCCGATATGTGGGCCTGGGGTTGACTTTTTGAGTTGATTGTTTGACTTTAGTTAAATCACTTTCATCATTTGCATATCATATCTCAGTCTCTATTGTAATTTATGGTTTTATCATGTTATCATTGTTTGCGTTGATTGGCATGATATTTGTGAGCCTGAGAGAATGGAGAGATTGATGACTGAGTTGGGGCCTAAGGGACAAATTGTGAGTGATATTGATGGGATCGGGCTGTACGCTGCAACCGATTTTATTGATTCATGACCGAATCAGGCTGCACCACAACATATATTATTGATTCATGATGGGATCGAGTTGCATGCCGTAGCAAGTTTTGTTAGCGCTTGGGCAGGATCTACCCCTCCGAGTCTGACATACCAGCAGTGATCGTAGGTACCATATAGTGCTGAGTGATTGAGTATGATGAGTGGGAGTTGAGATAGTCAGATTGAGAACTCTGATAGCGGGAGTACATGGGAGTATCATTATGATGCATTGCATTTGACATGCATATTTGTTTAAGTAGACATAGAGATGCAACATTCCTCATGCTAGCTTTACTTGGCATATTTAATCAGAATTGAGCTTAACTGATTATGAGATTTTTCTAAGTATTACTGTCATTTCCCTGTTATACTGCTACTTTTATTATCCGGATTTGGACTATACCTTTCTGAGATTGTCACTACTTTCAGCCTAAGGTTAGTCCTGTTACTTATTGAGTACATTGAGTCGGTTGTACTCATACTACACTCTGCACTTCGTGTGCAGATCCAGGTACATCTGGACCCGATGGCTGCTAGACATGGAGCATTACCTGATTGGAGACTTTTGAGGTAGCTGCTATAGCGTCCGCAGACCTCGACTCTTTTTCAGTTGATTTAGCATTATTCTATCTTTCTAGACAGTTGTATAAGAAGTTTTGATTATGTTGTCATTTAGTAGCTCATGTACTTAGTGACACCCGAATTTTGGGAATTTTGTATTTGAGCTGTAGTTATTCTTATCGGTTATTTATGAAATTTTTGCTGTTAAACTTATTTCATTATGCACTTAATTCAAAATGCGTAGTTATTTTTGAAGGTGGCTTGCCTAGTACTGTGATAGGCGCCATCATGACGTGTTGAGTTTTGGGTCGTGACAAGTTAGTATCAGAGCCTTTGTTACATAGATCTCACGAATCATGAGCAACTTTAGTAGTGTCTTGCGGTCGGTACCTTAGATATCTGTACTTATCTTCGACTGGCAACCGAACCATTAGGAAAACTTCACTTTCTTGTATTCTTGTCGTGCAAATTTTGTGATTTCGAAAACTGAACTTTTATTTTTCTATTCTCCCACAGATAGTGAGGACACGTACTACTGGATCGGGCGGATGGCCACCTGTACCACCATCTAGGACCGCGAGAGGCAGGGGCCACGGTAGAGGTTGAGGTACAGCTCGTACAACAGCTAGAGTAGCACTTGTGGAGCCACCAGTTGCTCCACCTCAGGAGTAGATACCAGATGTTGTTGAGCTGGTGGGACCAGCTCAGGCACCAACTGTGCCTATTGTGATTCCAAGCCTTAAGGAGGCTTTGGCCCAAATATTGACTGTATGCACTAGCCTTGCACAGGCGGTTTCCGTTCAGGCTACACCAGCCACTTCTCAGGCCGGGGAAGGTTCTTAGACTCCCGCGGTCCGTACTCCAAAGTAGGTTGTTCAGGGGATTCAGACATCGGGGGTACTACCAACCTAGCCGATTGCAGTTTCTTAGGCCTAGGTGTATCCCCCTATGAGTGACGAGGATCAGAAGAGGCTAGAGCGGTTCAGGAGGCTTAAGCCTCTAGCATTCAGTGAAGTTGAGTTAGAAGATTCTTAGGATTTCTTAGACAAGTGCCAATGGATCCTTTGCACAACGGGTATTCTAGAGACTAGTGGAGTCTCATTTACTACTTTTCAGCTGTCGGGGGCAGCCTTCAGATGGTGGGAGGCCTATGAGTTAAGCAAGCCAGTCGGCGCTACACTGCTTACATGGCATGAGTTCTCAGTTCTCTTCTTAGAGAAGTTTGTTCCACAGACCCGTAGGGAGGAGTTGTGTAGGAAGTTTGAGCAGCTATGCCAGGAGGTTATTTCAGTGACCCAATATGAGATGAGATTTTTATAGTTGGCTCGTCACGAGATTTGGTTGGTTCCCATAGAGAGGGAGAGGATTAGGAGATTCCTTAATGGCCTCAACTATGGACTACGCTTTGTCATGACTCAGGAGATTGCATCAGGTGCTAGGTTCGATGAGGTGATTGATATTGCTAGGTGACTAGAGCAGGTCCATAGTCAGGAGTGTGAGGAGAAAAAGGCCAGAGGCCTCGTGGTTTAGGTGGTTTTAGTGGTGTTTTTACTAGAGGAAAGTCCACCACAGCAGCAGTCGTCCTTATAGGCCCGCTCAGATAGCTTGTCCGGTTTATCGTACTGCATTAGCTACCCATGGTTCATACAATGCTCGTCCATGTCAATCATCATTCAGTGCCCTCCTTGCTCAGAGTTCATCTCATGTCCATCAATTTAGGGTTTGTCCCAAGTCCTTTTAGTAGTTATTTTGGTTCTCGGGGTCCAATACAGTACCTGCCGCCATTGTTGGAGTAGGGTTGCTTTGAGTATGGAGAGTTTGGTCATGTGAAGAGGCATTGTCCCCGTCTTTTGGGAGGTCTAGTGCAGCAGAGGATTCAGGCTATTACTTCTGCACCAGTTACTTCACCACCCGCTCAACCAGCTCAGGGTGGGGCTCAGGCAGTTAAGGCCGCCCTAGAGGGGGAGGGCGATCAGGTGGCGATCAGGCTCGATGCTATACTTTCCCTGCCAAGCTAGAGGCTGTTGCTTCAGACACAGTGATCACATGTATTGTCTCAATATGCCACATGGATGCTGCTTCCATATTATTTGATCCTGGTTCTACTTATTAATATGTATCATTGTATTGTGCTCATTATTTGGATATGCCCTGTGAGTCTTTATTTCGTGTGTTCGTGTATCTACACCAGGGAGCAATTCTATTGTTGTGGACATTGTATATTGGCCGTATGTGGTGACCATAGTGGGTTTGGAGATAAGAGTTGATCTCTTATTGCTTAGTATGGTTGATTTTGACGTGATTCTGGGCATGGATTGGTTGTCCCCATATCATGCTATTCTGGATTATCACGCTAAGACCGTGACATTGGCGATGCCGGGGTTACCTAGGATCGAGCGGAGAGGTTCCCCGTACTATGTTCCCAGTAGGGTAATCTCATATCTGAAGGCCCAACAGATGGTTGGGAAGGGGTGTTTTTCATATTTTGCTTTTGTCAGGGATGTTGGTGCAGATACTTCTACCATTGATTCTTTTCCGGTAGTGTGAGACTTTCCGAATTTATTTCTTGCAGACCTGCTGGGCATGCCACCCGATAGGGACATTGATTTTGGTATTGACTTGGTGCCGGGCACTCAACCCATTTTTATTCCTCCATATCTTATGGCACCAGTAGAGTTAAAGGAATTGAAAGAGGAACTTCAGGAGCTTCTTGATAAGGGGTTCATTAGGCCTAGTGTGTCGCCTTGGGGTGCACCAGTTCTGTTTGTGAAGAAGAAGGATGTTACTATGCAGATGTGCATCGACTATAGGCAGTTGAACAAAGTTACAATTAAGAACAAGTATCCTTTGCCACGCTTTGATGACTTATTTGACCAGCTTCAAGGAGCTAGCGTGTTCTCTAAGATTGATTTGAGGTATGGGTATCACCAGTTGAAGATTTAGGACACTGATATTCTGAAGACAACATTTAGGACCCGCTATGGTCACTATGAGTTCCTTGTGATTTCTTTTGGGCTGACTAATGCCCCAGCAACATTCATCTATCTGATGAATAGTGTGTTCCAGCCATATCTTAATTCGTTTGTCATAGTATTTATTGATGGTAACCTGGTGCTCACGTAGCTAGGAGGAGCATCCACAATATCTGAAGATTGTGCTATAGCCGTTGAGGGAGAAGAAGCTTTATGCTAAGTTCTCCAAGTGTGAGTTTTGGCTCAGTTCAGTGGCGTTCTTGGTGCATGTGGTGTCTAGTGAGGGGTCCAAGGTGGATCCGAAGAAGATTTAGGCGGTTCAGAGTTAGCCTAGACCGTCTTCAGCTACTGAGATTCGAAATTTTCTCAGCTTGGCCGGATATTATCGTTACTTCATGGAGGGTTTATCGTCCATTACAGCGCCTTTGACCAGGTTGACCTAGAAGGGTGCTCCATTCAGGAGGTCAGATGAGTGTGAGGAGAGCTTTCAGAGGCTCAAGATTGCCTTGACCACAGCTCAAGTTCTAGTTTTGCCTTCAACATCGGGTTCTTATACATTGTATTATGATGCTTCTCAGATCGATATTGGGTGTGTCTTGATGCACGAGGGTAGAGTGATTGCTTATACTTTACGCAGTTGAAGCCTCATGAGAGGATTTGGAGTTGGCAGCCATCCTTCATGCATTGAAGATTTGGAGGCATTATCTCTTTGGAGTGTCTTGCGAGGTATTTACAGATCATAATAGTCTTCAGCACTTGTTCGAGAAGAAGGATCTAAATTTGAGGCACCAGAGATGGTTGGAGCTATTAAAAGACTATGATATTACCATTTTGTATCATCCCTGGAAGGCCAATGTGGTGGCTCATGCCTTGAGTAGAGAGGCGGTGCGTATGGGTAACCTTGCATATATTCCTATTGGGTAGAGACTGCTTGCATCAGACGCTCAGGCCTTAGCCAATCAATTCATAAGGTCAGATATTTCGGAGCCTAGTCGGGTTCTAGCTTGCGTGGTATCTTAGTCTTCTTTATATGATCGCATCAGAGAGCGTCAGTAAGACGACCCCCATTTTCTTGTCCTTAAGGATATGGTTCAGCATGATGATACCAAGGAGGTTTCTATTGGAGATGATGGGTGTTGCGGATGCAGGGTCAGATTTGGGTGCCCAATGTAGATGGGTTACATGAGTTGATTCTTTAGGAGGCCCACAGTTCATGGTATTCCATTCATCTGGGTGCTGCAATGATGCATCAGGACTTTAGGCAGCAATATTGGTGGAGAACTGACAGCATGTGAAGTACGAGCATCAGAGGCCGTGCAGTTGCTTTAGAGGCTTGAGGTTCTTGAGTGGAAATGGGAGTGGAAATGGGAGGCTTGATGCTATTAGGGTGATTGTGGACCGGTTGATTAAGTCCCCGCATTTCATTCCATTTAGGACTACCTATTCTTTGGAGCGGTTGGCTGAGATCTATATCTGCGAGGTTGTTCGCCTTCACGGTGTGCCGGTGTCCAGTATATCAGATTGGGGCACGCAGTTCACATTGCAGTTTTGGAGAGCAGTGCAGCGAGAGTTAGGCACACGGGTTGAGTTGAGTACAACATTCCACCCTCAGATGGACGGATAGTCCGAGCGCACCATTCATATATTGGAGGATATGCTAAGCGCTTGTGTCATAGATTTTAGGGATTCTTGGGATCAGTTCTACCACTTGTAGAGTTTGCCTACAACAACAGCTATCAATTGAGTATTCAGATGGCTCCGTATGAGGCTTTGTATGAGAGGCACTATCGGTCTCCGATTGTTGGTTTGAGCCAGGTGACGCTAGGCTATTGGGTACTGACTTGGTTTAGGATACTTTAGAAAAAGGTTAAGTTGATTTAGGATCGGGTTCGCACGGCACTGTCTAGACAGAGTAGAAGGTTCGTGATGCTGCCTACATGGTCAGGTGATGCGCTCAAATTAAACTTTAATAAATAGTGTAAGGCGGTCGATGTCAAATATAATAACCCAACAAGGTTGGGGTCGAATCCCACAGGAAATAGGTGTGAAAAGGTTACTTGACTAGTGTGTTACTCGGCTAAAGTCATAATTCTATCCAGTTAACCGTAACAAGAGTATGAATTTAGTTTGGTTTTAGGTGATGGCTAATTAAAATACTGAGAATGTAGATAATTTGATTAAAGAAACCAAGGTTATGTCCCCATTAATGAAGTGTAATGCTACCGGTGTTAATATGATATATTTCTAATGGAAGGTCCTTTGGATATGCAAATGATGTCTAAATGACTACCCAATATTTTCCAATAGTTAGGTAGTATTTCCTCTTTATGATTTTTTTCAAATATAAAAGAGTTGCAATTAAGAACAATCAATTTATGCCAAATAAAACCCACTTATCCCTAAGCGATTTTATTAAACAAGGTTTAAAGCCTTGAGTCTTTGGTATTTACTTCTACCAAATTCTACCCCACTTCCCAAGCAAAGCAAGAATTTAATGGCACTTGTTAATGTTTGCAACCACCAACAATAAATGAAGAATAAGAAGTAAATAAATATCAACCAACCGGTATATATATATTCAATGTTAAAACCTATCAGTTCTGGATAATGCATTCGAATGTGTGTTGGGACAGCACGATGAGACCAGGAGAAAAGAGCAAGCTATCTACTTCGTAAGCAAGAAGTTTACACTATGTGAAGCCAAATAAACTCTGATAGAGCGCACCTGCTGTGCCTTGACTCAGATCTCCCTGAAGCTGAGGCATTACATGTCAGCATACACTGCACATCTAATATCCCGCCTCGACCCGCTCAAGTATATCTTTCATAAGCCGACGCCTGAGGAAAATTGGGCAAATGGAAAATTCTTCTTAGCAAATTTGACATTGTGTACATAACGCAGAAGGCCATCAAAGGACAAGCCTTGGCTGACCACCTTCATTAACATAACACCCATTTAGGGTCCACAACCTTAGTATTTAAAGTTAGCTACTCATACTAAAATACAAAAGCAAGAGAATATTAAATGCCATAAACCTTACAAAGTGAAAGATTCTTGACCCAAAAGCTTCCAAAAGAGAGGAATATTAATGCCTTGTATTGTAGCTTTAAAGTCAGACAAGATAGAGCCCACAAAACCCCAATAAATCTATTTATAGAGGGCCAAAAATCGGGACAAAAATCGGACAAAACTGCCCTTTAATGTTGAATATGTGACCGTATTTCTGTCGCATAACAGACATGCAGTCCGCATTTTTGACATGGTCATCGCAGATTGTAACCCTAGTTTCGCCTTCACCGCATTCATGGTTTGCGGTCCGCATTGTAGAAATGCAACCGCATCTTGCATCGCATTTTCTTCCTTCAGTAGACTTCATGTTTAGTTTGCGGTTACTTTTGCGGCTCGCAAACAGGTTATGCGATCGCAGATGAGACCGCATTTTTGACGTTGAACTTTGCCCAGAAATCTGTTTTGATATACGATCTCGGTGTGAAATATGCGGCTCTCATGTGGGTTTTGCGATAGCATATCCACATTTGCGATGCTTTTTTACTCTTTTCTTGTCTTTTTGTGGCTTTTTGAACTCTTTTCCGTGCTCTTAGGTTCTTACGCCTCATACACTGCAAAAATACTAAAATTACATAAGTACAAAGGGAAGTTGCATTTAAAACAAGCTAAAATCTAAGCAATTAGTATCAAATGTGCCGAAATTCTCCGGCACATCAACATCCCCAACTTAAACTCTTGCTTGTCCTCAAGCAACTAAGATGACACTATCCTATTCCAGACTCCATTTACAAGACATGAAACAATAGTGACCATGGACTGTGTTTGTTGTTAGTATTTCAAGCATGCATCTTCGAGTGTTTTACCCTTCTTGAACCATCGATATATACAAGGAAAACTAATCAACTTGTGAACTGTGAGTCTCATACAACGTGACAAAATGCTACCCTCAGCTGAGTGTACTTGTGTTTGACTCAAAAACTCAACTTTTGTTTAACCTAACAGTTCATATGCCCTCACTAGAAAGAAAGTCCCAAAATCACAATATTTACAATGACAACAAAAAGGGACGAATTCACAAATACACTCACTCTCATAATAGAGTTTCAAGTGTTACAACATACCATACCATAGGCTTGCCCTTATCTTAATTCGTCGCCTAATTCTAAGAACGCTCGGTTGGAGATCCCATAAGGACTTTTTAGGCTTGTAATGTAGGTTTAGGGAAGGGTCGAATAAGCATTTAGATACAAGTGACTACACCCTCCTTGAACACTACTCACATTTTCTTTTCTTTTTGCACTTTGTTTCTTTTCAAACCCCATAGACACATTGACATCTAGTTCCCAATATGGAACCACCTTAAATACCTCTCTAATTTTCTTCAAGGCTCCATAATTATATATATACACATATTTCTCTCTCTTTTTATTTTTATTTATATATATATATATATATATATATATATATATACATTTTTGTTTTGGAGCTTGAATAATTTCATATGAACACTTTGAGGTATATGCTCCTACACTCAATGTACAACCTTATCCATTTTCACTTTGACACCACACCCCCAACTTAGGTTTTTAGCCTCATTCTCAATGTTCAAGGAGGAACGGGTTCAAAAAAGGGAATTATTTTACAAAAGGGAAAGGTTAGAAAAGGTTAAAGGCTCAATAGGGCACTAGTGATATTATTTATGCAATGGTAGGCTTGAAAGGCTAAAGAGATTTCGCAAATAAAACAAAGGATGCCTAAGATCATCCCTCCAAACAAGTGTAATTATTATAAGCATCGAAAAACCAACTGGGCAAGTTCTAGATGGCCAAAGCAAACACAAGTATTATCTACACAAAGAACTCATGCACATGGCACACGAACTGTTTGGTTCACATAGTTTAAAGCCCTCGAGTCAACATTTGGCAACTCAAAGCTTTCATCATATTTACATGCATAACTCTAGGTAGATGTAGAGTCACAGAGCGAGCCTCAAGTTCACACAGTTGATCTTTTTTTTTTTTTTGTGTGGAAGGGTATAGGCTATGTACAGACACACATGCTTGAGACTAGACAATTACACCAACCCGGTCAGCATGTTTCATTCTGCTGTCCTGATTCTACTATTACACCCTTGGAAAGGAACCCGACAAAGAAAAAACAAGGGGAATTCATTGCTAATTACTAAAGATGGACAACTATCTACTAGTTTTTGTTGGTTTTATTTTTTATTTTACATATATACATACATACATATATATATATATATACATTCAAGGATAACATAACTTATGTACGAAAATCACAAAGCACTAATATATACAAAATCACGAACAAAATACACATGAGAACATAAGTTTGTTTATAACATAAAGGCATGAATATGTACAACAGTTGCTAATGTCATAAAAGTATAGATAAGGCTAATTGCTTGTCAAAAGTATAGACATTAATATTATTTTTCAAAAGTATACACAAGGGTACCACCCCAATTAAATTCCCAATGCATATGAACATAGAGTAGAGTTGAAGGGGCTCCCTGAGGCGCACTAAGCGCTATGGGAGTCGGTAGCCGGCTGAGTGATGGTGAGGTCACCCTTTGATGCTGAAGCTGGGACCGATGAGAGATCGGCCTGAGGAGTGAGCTCCACTGATGGAGGAGGGATCTCTGGCTGGTCCGGAACAAGAGATGGGGCCTGTGAGCTGCTAGCCTACCTGCTGATGGCTGAGTGGCCGATGGGTCGGAAGGGGATGCCAAATCTGCTAGCGAATGTTCTATCGCCCTCTGAATGTCTGCTTGCTCCTCATCCTCCACTGTAGTAGCAGCAATCTGCTTGTCCTTCTCCTGAGGGCCATCATCCTACGAGGACCATGAATCCTCCTCATCCTCCCCCTCGGACTCTGAAGAATGTCCGGAAGTATCCTCGTCATGAATATCAATACGTACAGGAGGAGCTGGAGGTTGGGAAACCCCGGCAATCTGAGGTGCAATATCTGCCATCAGAGTCGTGAAATCGAGACCCAAGTCTAGTGCTGCTATGTCTGCTCCCTGCTCACCATCCTTGGGCAGGAGGGATGATAGATCGAACTCCAAAGCCTGCATCTTGTGGAGCTCGGTCTTCATAGAAGCAACCTCCTCCCGTAGCTTAGGCAAACCACTAACCTCACCGCGCTCTGTCTTCTCAACCCTTAACTCAAGCTGCTGCAAGCGATCCCCATACATTGTTTGTTGTTTTTGGAGAGCTGTCACTGAAGATTGTATAGGAGTCAGGGCTTGTTTGATGAGGTTGGGCAAGGTCTTCAAGAGCTGGTCTACCTTGGCGTTGGCATGCTGGGGAATGAGAGATGGCTGGCAGTGCAGAAGAAGGCTGAACAGTGGTAGACTGAGAGGCAGGCTTTGAAGTAGAAGTGGATGCCACTAGAACCTGAGGAATCACAGGAGTCTGGGAGTCGGAAGGCTCTACATCAATTGGATCCTGAATTTGAATCTCTGGTGGGGCAACAACATCACTAATATGCGTGATATCAATGTCCCTCGTCTCCTTCCCAGTCTTGTCAGAGTGTTGCATGAGAGGGACCTTCACAGCTTTACAGAGGGCTGTGATCAAGCAAGGAAATGGAAGCGAAGTAGCATGCTGCTTTTCCCAGATCCCGATCTCTTGGAAGATCAGAGTTCCCACATCAATCTTGATGCCCGCCATGATACATGCAATGAGGAGAGCCTTCTCAATGCCTATGTCAGTCTCGTTCCGGGACGGTATTAATCGAGAGGTAACAAAGTTGAGCCAGAATCGACCCTCTCTTGTGAGATCCTCCTTATATATCTTATGCCCAAGGTTGATCCAAGCAAGGGTACCCTTTGCTATCACCGAAGCAATCCAACCACGCTTATTCTCCCTATTTGCATATTTGGCATCGTACTCAGCTGTGCCTAATTCTCCAGCTAGGGAAATACAACTCATTAATGATATCACTGTTGCAAAACACACTCTTCCCCCGAACAAGTACAGTGCCAGTAAAAATTTTGTTGCGTTTGTGGTGCGCATTTATGGAGGCTCCATATGATGCATAAAATTCACGAACAAGGGACTCATTATACTCAGTAGGGGCCTCAGTAAAGCATTCCCATTTTCTTGCTTTTATATTCTCCATGATGTGGGGGTACTGTTCTTGTAGCCCGTTCAAGCTCAATTGCTTCTCGCCCAGGATTTTTCGTCTGGTGAGTCCTTCTCTGTACAGTTCCCTGGATCCCTCAACCCCAAATCAGAGGTGAAATTCGTCTCCGTGTTTCCTTCTTGTCTCAGCCTGTATATTGACTGAGGGCAAGAGTTCCTCCTCATCAGATTGGGAGGTGCATGGCACATTGGATTCCGTCCGTGATCTTTTATCCTGCGATGCGTGATGACTGGAAAATGCCCTTTTCTGGGGAGAGGCTGCATGCTTTTAGGGAGCCATATCTGTACAAAGGTGAAATGTGAACGATATTGTAAGCAACAGTGAAAAGAAAACAAAAGTATTCAAAGAAAAAGTCAAAAAAATACAACATGTTTTGCGGTCGCATAACCACTATGCGGACCGCAAACTTGTCGCAATCTTGATTGTGCACTACTGGATCTCAGTCTGCGATGGGTTATGCGATCGCATAACCACTCTGCGGACCGCATAACCATCACAGAACTGATTTGCGCACAACACAAAACAAAATAACAAAATGCGATCGCAAACTCCACCGCAAAGTGGGAAATGCGATCGCAAAACAACCGCAGATACCAAGGTTTTAACTGGGTGGTCTATTTCAGTTTGCGGTGACTTTGCGATCCGCATATTAATTATGCAATCGCAAATGTCACTACATTTCATCATCGTCCTCAGAAGACTAGGGTTTAATTATGCGGCTAAAATGCGGACTGCATTCTGATTTTGCGGGCCGCAAATGCCTTCGTTCTCATGATTCAATTCATCCCTCAATAATGCCGATCCTATTTCTCTCTACCCAGCACCCCAGATATGTTTTCTACCCAGAAACGACCACGATATGTACAAACAACTACGACAAACAACACAATCAAAAATGCAGAACGAAAATAAAGAAGACCACAGAAAAGATAGAAGTGAACTTGAAAATGGAAAATTAGGGCAGGGACACATACCAGTGAACAGGAGTACGAGCACTATGGAGATTATGAATGGGTATTCGTCCTTTGTAAGATTCGATCACTAGCCGTTTCTGCCCTTTTTTTTTTCGATCTCTGTTTGCCTCTCTTTTCTGTTCGTTCTTTTTTTTCTTCTTTTCTTTTTTTATTTTGTTTTGTTTTGTTTTGTTTTGAATGAAAGAGATATGAGAGAATGCGACGACGTACCTGACACTTTGCGATGGGAAAGTCACCGCATAACACACTATGCGACCGCATAAGTGTTATGCGGTGGGTTCATTTGACTTGCTGAAGGGGTAACAATGCGAAGCACAATGCGATCGCATAATTGAAATGCGGTCCGCAAAGTGAATCACCTTATTGCATTCTGATCAATGATTTTAGCCAAACTTACTGTTTTAGTTTGCGGCCAAAATGCGGTCCGCATAGTGAAAATGCGACCCCATCTTTGCAGCAAACTTCACGCAGTGGTTTTTCTTCCCCCTTTTTATGCATTCCTTCCCAGTGTTGTAATCTTCTGAATCCCATGCACTCTAATACACACTTTAAATTGCTCAAGTAAATCTATCTATCAAAAATTAAAAATTTAAAGAACAAAAAAGGTGTTACCACACATGGGTTGCCTCCCATGAAGCGCTTGATTTAACGTCACGGCACGACGAAGTTGGTGTTCCTTTGGAGTCACTCAATGGTCGGGCACGGACCATCTTTGAGAGCCAGCTGCTCCACCAAATATTTTTCGCCATCTGTGCCCAAGTAGTATTTGATTCGTTGGCCATTTACTTTGAATGTCCGGAGCCCATTTTCCGATGCTAGTTCCACAGCTCCAAAAGGAAAGATATTGACCACTTTGAATGGATCGGACCATTTTGATTTGAGCTTGCCCGGAAACAATTTCAGCCTTGAGTTAAAGAGCAATACCAAGTCACCCGACTTGAACTCTCTTTTCAAGATCTTCTTGTCATGGACGAACTTCATCCTTCCTTTGTACATAGCTGCACTTTCATAAGCATGGAAATGGAATTACTCCATTTCATTGAGTTGTGTTAACCTTAAATTTGTAGCTTTAGTCCAGTCCAAGTTCAACCTTTTTAACGCCCACATGGCCTTGTGCTCCAATTCCACGAGCAGATGACAAGCTTTTCCGAAGACTAACCGATAAGGAGAAGTACCAATAGGAGTCTTGTACGCCGTGTGGTACGCCCACAATGCGTCATCTAGCTTCCTTGACCAGTCGGTCCTGTTTGCATTAACAGTCTTTTCTAGAATGCTCTTGATCTCCCGGTTGGAAACCTCAACTTGACCACTTGATTGCGGATGAAAAGGTGTGGCTACCTTGTGCTTGACGCTATATTTCTCAAGTAGAACCTTGAAAGCCTTGTTACAGAAATGAGACCCACCATCACTAAGAATGGCTCTACGAGTGCCAAACCGAGTGAAGATGTTTTTCTTCAAGAATGTGGTCACACTCCTTGCCTCGTTGTTTGGTAAGGCGATCGCTTCAACCCATTTGGACGCATAGTCCACAGCCACCAAAATATATTTCATCCCACAAGAGCTTACAAAGGGACCCATGATATCAATTCCCCACACGTCGAAGATCTCTATCTCCATCACAAAGTGCATTGGCATTTCATGCCTCTTGGAGATTGAACCTTGTCTTTGACATTGGTCACAAGCCTTGACCATTTAATTGACATCATGATAGATTGAAGGCCAATAGTAACCACATTCAAGAACCTTAGCCGCTATTCCATTTCCTCCATGATGAACCCCAACCGGTGAGTCATGGCATGCCTTTAGAATTGGCATAATCTCTTCTTCCGAAACACACCTTCTGATAATATTTTCAGCACAAATACGGAACAATAATGGCTCCTCCCAATAGTATTGCCGGCAGTCTCTCAAAAACTTCTTCTTTTGATAGGATTCCAATCCGTCCGTGATAAGGTCACTAACTAAATAGTTAGCAATATCGGCATACCAAGGAGAAAAAGTGCTAGATAGTGCCAATATGTGTTCATCCGGGAATGCATCGTTGATTTCAAGATCTCCCTTTGGTCTCCCTGCTTCTTCAACCCTTGACAAATGATCCGCCACTTGATTTTGAGTTCCCTTGCGATCCTTGACTTCGAAGTCAAACTCTTGCAACAACAAGACCCATCGAATCAACCGAGGCTTTGCATCCTTCTATGCCATGAGATAGCGAAGAGCCGCATGATCTGTGTACACTATCACCTTGGATCCCAACAAATAAGCCCAGGAACTTCTCAAAGGCATAGACAATGGCAAGAAGTTCTTGCTCAGTCATCGTGTAATTCATTTGTGCCCCATTAAGTATTTTGCTTGCATAGTAGACCGGGTGAAGAACCTTGTTGTGACGTTTGCCAAGCATTGCCCCATTGGCTACACCACTGGCGTCACACATGAGCTTGAAAGGAAGAGACCAATCGGGTGTGACAATAATAGGGGCCGTGGTGATGCCTTTACTTCAACTCCTCAAAGGCTTTGAGGCATTTATCATCAAACACAAATTTGGTATCCTTCTCAAGGAGTTTGCACATAGGATTTGCAATCTTGGAGAAGTCCTTGATGAAGCGCCTATAGAACCCGGAATGCCCTAAGAAACTTCGAACACCCTTAACAGAAGTAGGTGGAGGAAGCTTAGAAATAATCTCTATCTTTGCCCAGTCAACCTCTATGCCATGCTTTGAAATTTTATGCCCCAACACGATGCCTTCATCCACCATGAAGTGACATTTCTCCCAATTGAGCACAAGGTTGGTCTCTTCACATATCTTAAGCACTTGTCTAAGATTTTTAAGACAATGCTCAAAAGACTCACCTACCACCGAGAAGTCGTCCATGAAGACTTCTAGAAAATCCTCTACCATGTCGGAGAAAATGGACATCATGCATCTTTGAAAAGTAGCCGGAGCGTTGCATAAACCAAATGGCATCCGGCTAAAAGCAAACGTTCCATAGGGGCCACTGAATGTCGTCTTCTCTTGATCCTCCAATGCTATGTTGATTTGGTTGTAGCCGGAATATCCATCAAGGAAACAATAGAATGACCTTCCCGCCAGCCGATCAAGCATTTGAGCAATAAAAGGCATAGGGAAATGGTCCTTGCATGTGGCACTGTTGAGCTTTCGATAATCCATACACCCCCTCCAGCCGGTCGCCATTTTGTTGGGATGAGCTCATTTTTCTCATTTTCAATTACGGTCATGCCTCCCTTTACCGGCACACATTGCACCAGACTCACCCAAGAACTATCGGCAATGGGGTAGACTACCGCGGCAGCCAACCATTTGATGATTTCTTTCTTTACCACCTCTTGTATTGATGGGTTCAACTGTCGTTGATGTTCTACACTCTGTTTGGTATCAGTTTCCAATTGGATTTTATGCTCGCAAATTCCCGTAGGAATCCCACGAATGTCCGCAATTGCCCATTCAATGGCTTGCCTATGCTCCTTCAAGACATTCAACAATCGTTCCACCTGCACATCATTCAACAAAGAAGAAACGATTACCGTTAAAGTATCATTTGAGCCAAGAAATTTATACCTCAAGTGCAGAGGAAGTGGTTTGAGCTCTAGTTGTGGTGGCTCAATAATAGGTGGCTTTGCGGGAGGTGTGGCTCTATTCTCCAAGTTGAGAGAGAGCTTTGCCGGAGCATAAGTGTAAGAACCAATCCCCTCCAGTGCATTTATCGATTCCATATATCCCTCCATATCCTCACCATCAAAGTTCACCAAAATAGCCGCCAATGCTTCACCGAGGCATTGTTCTTCTATTTTCATTTCAACCGCATCTTCCACCTCATCAATAATATCAATCACTGAAATGCTTTCATACTGATGTGGTAGTTTCATAACCTTGCTTGCGTGGAATGTGACCTTCATCATTTACACGGAATTTGATTTCATCCCGTTCCGAATCCATAAGTGCTCTTCCCGTGGCTAGGAATGGTCTCCCCAATATGATAGGGATCTCTTTGTCAACCGCACAATCAAGGATTACAAAATCGGCGGGTAAATGAAACTCTCCCACTTTTACAATCACGTCATCAACAATTCCTACCCGTCTCTTGATGGAACGATCGGCCATTTGCAATCTCATACTTGTTGGCCTTGGCATTCCTAATCCTGCTTGTTTGTAAATGGCAAGCGGCATTAAGTTAATGCTAGCCCCATTATCACAAAGGGCCCTTGCAAAATCACGCGCCCCGATAGTGCATGGAATAGTAAAGGCTCTCGGGTCTTCTTTCTTTTGAACGGTGGTTGTGGCAATAACAGAACTAACCCGGTGAGTCATGTTCACCACCTCATTCTTGGTGGTCCTCTTCTTGGTGATCAAATCTTTCAAATATTGGCAAAACATGGCATCTCTTGAAAAGCTTCCAAGAATGGGATGTTTACCGATAATTGCTTTAGAATGTCATAGAACTTCTCGAGTTTGCTATCATCAACACTTCTTACAAGTCTTTGAGGAAAAGAAGGAGGAGGTCTAGGAATAGGCGGAAGAATTTTTGGTGTCTCTTTTGCCTTTTTCTTTACCACTTCCCGGTTCTTTTCTTGCACTTGCACATCTTCCGGAAGTTTCTCAATTTCGACAACACTTGGCTCTTCAACCTCAACCCCTTTCTCGAACTCTTCTATCTCAACCACTTGTTCACCCTCTCCTTGTAGTACCTTCCCACTCGTAATAATAATTGCCATGACATGAGAAGTTGGGCCACTCCCACTACCGTTTGGGTTCGCAATTGTGTCACTAGGGAGTGTTCCCTTTTGCTCTGGATTTTGCTCCCTAGAGAGGTCTCTCATTTGCATCTCCAATTTTTGAATGGATGCGGTATGAGAGCCAACAAGCTCGGTCATGTTCCTCATAGAAGTGTCGGATTTTTCTTGATTTTGCAATACCCGTTCAAGCATAATTTCCAACTTAGACTCGCTTGAGGAACCTTGATTTGAATATTGATCCTTTGGGGGAACATAGGGATTTGAACTCCGGTTTGAGAAGTTGTTGTTGTTGTTCCAATTTCCTTGGTTTGAGCCACCTTGGTCATTTCGCCATTATTGGTGGCCTTGCCCTTGCGGGTTTGGCCTCCATTGATTTTGTGGTCCTTGACCTTGGTATTGTTGCCTTTTGATACCCTCCTTGAGAGTTGTTGACATAATTTGCTTCCTCAAAATCCGCATTTGATACGGGTTGCACATCCTCTACCACATTTACCTTTTTCATTTGGCTTTCAGTGAACATCTTTGTCAACACATTAACATTTGTAGCAAGCCCTGCAATCACTTGATCTCTCTCTTGATTTTCCTTGATCATGTTGCTCAAGGAAGGAGAGCCATATGTAATTCCACCTATGGTGTCCTCGGAATGCCATGCTTGATTATGCTTTGCCATTTTGTCAAGTATTTGTGTCACCCTTGCGACTGATTTGTCCATGAAAGATCCGTCAGCTGCATTCTTGGCTATAGATTGGTTCATCGGATCCAAGCCCATGTAGAATTTCTCCAACAAAATAGAATCCGGGAAACCATGGCTGGGAGACCTCACCAAATATAATTTGAAATGATCCCATGCCTCATGTAGATGTTCTCCCGGTACTTGCTTGAAAAAGAAGATTTTATCCCGGAGCTCAGACTTCTTACTTTGTGGGAGCCATTTAGACAAGAAGGCTTGGACAAGTTCGGGCCAGGAATGAATGGAATTTGGGGGAAGATTTTGAAGCCATTTCTTGCATCCCCAGCTAGAGAGTACTTGAAGCATCTCAACCTTAGGGCATCATCAGAGACATTGTTCTGCTTATGCATTGCACACACACCCAAGAAGTTTTTAAGATGTTGTGTTGGATCATCATCAGTGGAATTCCTGAAAAATCCCTCCGCTTTGAGCATAAGAATTAAACCGTGTTCCCCCTTGAAAGTTGCAGCGCCAATGACGGAGGTACAATAGCATTTGTATCCTCAATGTACTCCTCGATATCCGCAAAAGGATTTTCTTCCATTTCTGCCTCCACGTCTTCACCATATTCGGACATGTTTTCCTATCAACACCAAGCAAAACAAGCAAAGTGTGATGGAATAGAATAAGACGAACAGTAAAGCACACACTAATTAGTAACTTCAAAACCGTATTCCCCGGCAACGGTGCCAAAATTTGATGCGCTCAAATTACACTTTAATAAATAGTTTAAGGCATTCGATATCAAATATAATAACCCAACAAGGTTGGGGTCGAATCCCACAGGGAATAGGTGTGAAAAGGTTACTTGACTAGTGTGTTACTCGACTAAAGTCGTAATTCTATCCAGTTAACCGTAACAAGAGTATGAATTTAGTTTGGTTTTAGGTGATGGCTAATTGAAATATTGAGAATATAGATAATTTGATTAAAGAAACTAAGGTTATGTCCCCATTAATGAAGTGTAATGCTACCGGTATTAATATGATATATTTCTAATGGAAGGTCCTTTTGATATGCAAATGATGTCTAAGTGACTACCTAATATTTTCCAATAGTTAGGTAGTATTTCCTCTTTATGATTTTTTTCAAATATAAAAGAGTTGCAATTAAGAACAATCAATTTATGCCAAATAAAACCCATTTATTCCTAAGCGATTTTATTAAACAAGGTTTAAAGCCTTGAGTCTTTGGTATTTACTTCTACCAAATTCTAACCCACTTTCCCAAGCAAAGCAAGAATTTAATGGAACTTGTTAATGTTTGCAACCACCAACAATAAATGAAGAATGAGAAGTAAATAAATATCAATGTTACAACCCGTAATTTCGTATGTTAGATTACGCTGTAAGATAGTCTATATATATAGGGCCTAAGAACCGGAAAAGAGTTCAAAAGTTAAGAAAAGAGCAAAAGATTTCGCAAAGTTGGATATGCTACCGCAAAACCCACATGCGGTATCATATCCAACACTAAAACCGCATATCCAACATTGAAACCACAGACCAAGACAGATTTCTGGACAAAAACCAGTGCCAGGAATGCGGTCATAAGTGCAATCACATTTATGAAATGCGGACCGCATATTGCACTTAAGGCATCGCGAACTGAAATAGATTCTTAGGCTGAAATCAACGTCAGGAATGCGGTCAGTATGCGGTCGCATTGTTAAAATGCGAACCGCAAATCAAGCCTCCTGTGTCGCAGAATGTGACAGATTTCTGGAGTGAGAATTGCGACCAAAATGCGAACCGCATGTCGTTTTTGAGCCGAGAATGCGATCGCAGATTTGGCAGGCGTCAGACACGTGTATATTTATCTGCCAAATTAAAGGACTAGTATAAAAGCTCCAAGGTCGGTCAAGAGAGCTATTTTCACCTTTACCCCAGACACCCAATGGAAATAGAGCCACACGACCCTTTCTCCAAAATCCCATGAACCCTAATCAATTTCCTCTCTTCCAAGTTCTAATTGAGAGTAAAAGCTAGAAATTGAAGAACTAAGGAAAAGCCCTAATTGATTCTCTCTCTTTCAAGCCCTAATTGGGAGTGAGACCTAGAAATTAAACCAAGGAAGAGGGCTGAGTTATCAAACATGCAACGTAAGTTACTGCTTTCCTTATACATTCTTTTCTGGGAATTCTTGATAATTCACTCTATGCATGCAAGAACTCATGGGATGGTGAATGGAAGCCATGGTTTAAGTTAATTAATGCTAATGGAATGGGTTATGGTTGTTTTGGGTTGTTGATGAGCTGCATGTGCTACTACTATGTTTTTGAAGTTTTAGAAGAAGAAGGGTGTGGAGAAAAACCATATAGAACTAAGGTTGTGATTAGTAATAACTACACAGGTTAAAGGAAAATGGTAGAATCGTTTCTTCTATTGTAGACTAAGGAGTATGACGATTGCATAAGCTTGAGAATTGATGCAGTATATACCAGGTATGTAAGACTATACCATTCTTTCTTTGCACGACTCCAATTATACAAATGCAATGAACGTACGAGCCCTTAAAGATACTCTATTCTTAGGAGCTAGGAGTGCTTTTATTGTTTCCCTCTTATGGGAGGATTGATGTGTTGTTAGCTCTTCGACCTTACGTCGCCATGAAAGTATGATTTATATGAGTCCAGCATGCATTATCTATTTTACTACACCGAGCCGCGCAATAGTCGGCCAGGCGATGGCACCTATTGTGCAACTATATAAACACCGAGCCGCGTTATGGTCGGCGGGGCGATGACACTTATTGTGCAACCACTGATCAGTTGGGTATGATGATGATGAGGCCCACAGAGGCGTATGTATATGATGATTTTAAAGAGGATATATATATATATATATATATATATATGTATATGCATATGTACCTCATGCATGTCATGGTTAGTCGCCTCAGAGGCTTTTAGATGATACAGGTTGTATGTTTCTTATCCTGACGCATTTTACTATTCTTATATTATGATTTTCCGATCTTACATACTCAGTACATTATCCGTACTGACGTCCTATATTTGTGGACGCTGCATGTCATGCTGCAGGTCCCGATAGACAGATAGACGAAGCTCCTCCACCACAGTAGGCTGCTCAGTCCAGCGGATATTGGCGAGATCCATCCTTCGGACTTGCCGTAGTTTTGGTATGCATTTTGTTATAGGCATTATGGGCATGTCGGGGCCCTGTTCCGACGTAGGTTGCATTATGTATGTTCTTGTAGAGGCTCATAGACAAGTGTCAGTTTATGCATAGACAAGTGTTGGGTTGACTTATGTGCAGTTGAATTGCCATGTCAGCAAACGTATGTATTTTGTTGCATAGTCTTGCCCAGAAATTTGTTTTGATATACGATCTCGGTGTGAAATATGCGGCTCGCATGTGGGTTTTGCGATAGCATATCCACATTTGCGATGCCTTTTTGCTCTTTTCTTGTCTTTTTGTGGCTTTTTGAACTCTTTCCATGCTCTTAGGTCCTTACGCCTCATACACTGCAAAAATACTAAAATTACATAAGTACAAAGGGAAGTTGCATTTAAAAAAAGCTAAAATTCTAAGCAATTAGTATCAAATGTGCCGATATTCTCCGGCACATCATGGGGGAGAAGGTATTTCTTAGAGTTTTTCCCGTGAAGGGTGTTATTAGGTTCGGGAAGAAGGACAAGTCGGGCCCTCAGATATTGGCTTTTTTGAGGTGCTGGAGAGGATTGGAGAGGTGGCTTACAAACTTGGATTTCCCCTAGTCTATCGAGTGTTCACCTAGTATTTCACGTTTCCATGCTCCAGAAGTATTTCGATGGATCTTCTCATGTTTTGGACTTCAACACAATTCAGTTAGATGGGAATTTGACTTATGATGTGGAGCTGGTGGCCATTTTGGATCGGCAGGTTCGAAAGTCAAGATCAAAGAATATAACTTCAGTGAAAGTACAGTGGAGGGGTCAGCCAGTCAAGGAGGATACTTGGGTGACTGAGTGGGAGATGCGAAGCAGATAATCACACCTATTTGAGTCCCCATGTATGATTCTAGACCTGTTTGAGGAAAAATGTTTGTTTAAGAGGGGGAGAATGTAACAATCTAGCTGGTCGTTTTGAGTATTATAGCCTTGTTCCCCCAATTATCGCTTATTTTATGATCATTTGTTATTATGTGACTTGTCGGGGTGGTTGATTTGTTTTTGGAGATGTTTCGGAATGAATTGGGACACTTAGTATCATGGTTGAAAGCCTAGGTTGAAAGAGTTGACCGAATGTTCACTTGTGTTTTAGTGACTCCGGAACAGAGTTTTGATTGTTCTAATAGCTCCGTATGGTGATTTTGGACTTAGCAGTGTGTCCGGATAATGATTTGAAGTTTGGCAAGTTGAGAAGTTTAACTGAGAGTTGACTTTGTTATTACCGAGTTTGAATTTTGGTTTCGAAAGTTGGAATAGGTCTATTGTGGCTTAAATGAATTGTGTACAAAATTTGAGGCCAACCGGAGTAGGTTTGATGGGTTTCGGCATCGATTGTAGAAGTTGGAAATCCATTAGTTTCATTAGGGTTGAATAGAAGTAAGATTCATGTTTTTGATGTTGGTTGGTACGATTTGAGGTCTCAACTAAGTTCTATATCGTGTTTTAGGACTCGTTGGTATGTTTGGATGGGGTCCCGAGGGCCTTGGGCGTGAGTCGAATTGAAATCGAGATCAAATTTGGACTTAGAGGATTGCTGAAGCAGCTGATGTCTGGTGTCATTGCATCTACAATGGGAGTGGCCGCAGGTGCGTTCACGCAGGAGCAGGGTGAGTCGTTGCATCAGTTTAGGGTTCATCCCAAGTCCTTTTAGTAGTTATTTTGGTTCTCGGGGTCCAATACAGTACCTGCCGCCATTGTTGGAGTAGGGTTGCTTTGAGTATGGAGAGTTTGGTCATGTGAAGAGGCATTGTCCCCGTCTTTTGGGAGGTCTAGTGCAGCAGAGGATTCAGGCTATGACTTCCGCACCAGTTACTTCACCACCCGCTCAACCAGCTGGGGGTGGGGCTCAGGCAGTTAAGATCGCCCTAGAGGGGGAGGGCGATCAGGTGGCGGTCAGGCTCGATGCTATGCTTTCCCTGCCAGGCTAGAGGTCGTTGCTATGCTTTCCCTGTAGTGATCACATGTATTGTCTAAATATGCCACATAGATGCTGCTTCCATATTATTTGATCCTGGTTCCACTTATTAATATGTATCATCGTATTGTGCTCATTATTTGGATATACCCCGTGAGTCTTTATTTCGTGTGTTCGTGTATCTACACCAGGGGGTGATTCTATTGTTGTGGACATTGTATATTGGCCGTATGTGGTGACCATAGTGGGTTTGGAGATAAGAGTTGATCTCTTATTGCTTAGTATGGTTGATTTTGACGTGATTCTGGGCATGGATTAGTTGTCCCCATGTCATGCTATTCTGGATTATCACGCTAAGACCGTGACGTTGGCGATGCCGGGGTTACCTAAGATCGAGTGGAGAGGTTCCCCGTACTATGTTCCCAGCAGGGTAATCTCATATCTGAAAGCCCAATAGATGGTTGGGAAGGGGTGTTTGTCATATTTGGCTTTTGTCAGGGATGTTGGTGCAGATACTTCTACCATTGATTCTATTCCGGTAGTGTGGTAGTGTGAGACTTTCCGAATTTATTTCTTGCAGACCTGCCGGGCATGCCGCCCGATAGGAACATTGATTTTGGTATTGACTTGGTGCCGGGCACTCAACCCATTTTTATTCCTCCATATTGTATGGCACCAGCAGAGTTAAAGGAATTGAAAGAGGAACTTCAGGAGCTTCTTGATAAGGGGTTCATTAGGCCTAGTGTGTCGCCTTGGAGTGCACCAGTTCTGTTTGTGAAGAAGAAGGATGTTACTATGCAGATGTGCATCGACTATAGGCAGTTGAAAAAAGTTACAATTAAGAACAAGTATCCTTTGCCACGCTTTGATGACTTATTTGACCAGCTTCAAGGAGCTAGCGTGTTCTCTAAGATTGATTTGAGGTCTGGGTATCACCAGTTGAAGATTTGGGACACTGATATTCTGAAGACAGCATTTAGGACCCGCTATGGTCACTATGAGTTCCTTGTGATTTCTTTTGGGCTGACTAATGCCCCAGCAACATTCATGTATCTGATGAATAGTGTGTTCTAGCCATATCTTGATTCGTTTGTCATAGTATTTATTGATGGTAACCCGGTGCTCATGTAGCTAGGAGGAGCATGTACAACATCTGAAGATTGTGCTATAGCCGTTGAGGGAGAAGAAGCTTTATGCTAAGTTCTCCAAGTGTGAGGTTTGGCTCAGTTCGGTGGCGTTCTTGGTGCACGTGGTGTCTAGTGAGGGGACCAAGGTGGATCCGAAGAAGATTGAGGCGGTTCAGAGTTAGCCCAGACCGTCTTGAGCTACTGAGGTTCGAAATTTTCTCGGCTTGGACGGATATTATCGTTACTTCGTGGAGGGTTTATCGTCCATTACAGCGCCTTTGACCAGGGTGACCTAGAAGGGTGCTCCATTCAGGGGGTCAGATGAGTGTGAGGAGAGCTTTCAGAGGCTCAAGATTGCCTTGACCACAGCTCAAGTTCTAGTTTTGCCTTCAACATCGGGTTCTTATACATTGTATTATGATGCTTCTCAGATCGATATTGGGTGTGTCTTGATGCACGAGGGTAGAGTGATTTCTTATACTTTACGCAGTTGAAGCCTCATGAGAGGATTTGGAGTTGGCAGCCATCCTTCATGCATTGAAGATTTGGAGGCATTATCTCTTTGGAGTGTCTTGCGAGGTATTTACAGATCATAATAGTCTTCAGCACTTGTTCGAGAAGAAGGATCTAAATTTGAGGCACCAGAGATGGTTGGAGCTGTTAAAAGACTATGATATTACCATTTTGTATCATCCTTGGAAGGCCAATGTGGTGGCTGATGCCTTGAGTAGAGAGCAGGTGCGTATGGGTAGCCTTGCATATATTCCTATTGGGTAGAGGCTGCTTGCATCAGACGCTCAGGCCTTAGCCAATCAATTCATAAGGTCAGATATTTCGGAGCCTAGTCGGGTTCTAGCTTGCGTGGTTTCTCAGTCTTCTTTATATGATAGCATCAGAGGGCGTTAGTAAGACGACCCCCATTTTCTTGTCCTTAAGGATATGGTTCAGCATGATGATGCCAAGGAGGTTTCAATTAGAGATGATAGGTGTTGCGGATGCCGGGTCAGATTTGTGTACCCAATGTAGATGGGTTACATGAGTTGATTCTTGAGGAGGCCCACAGTTCATGGTATTCCATTCATCTGGGTGCTGCAATGATGCATCAGGACTTTAGGCAGCAATATTGGCGGAGAAGAATGAAGAAGGATATAGTGGAGTTCGTAGCTCGGTGCTTGAATAGTCAGCATGTGAAGTACGAGCATTAGAGGCCGTGCAGTTTGCTTTAGAGGCTTGAGGATCCTGAGTGGAAATGGGAGTGGAAATGGGAGGCTTGATGCTATTAGGGTGATTGTGGACCGGTTGACTAAGTCCCCGCATTACGTTCCATTTAGGACTACCTATTCTTTGGAGCGGTTGACCGAGATCTATATCTGCGAGATTGTTCTCCTTTACGGCGTGCCGGTGTCCATTATATCAGATTGGGGCACGCAGTTCACATTGCAGTTTTGGAGAGCAATGCAGCGAGAGTTAGGCACACGGGTTGAGTTGAGTACAACATTCCACCCTCAGACAGACGGATAGTCCGAGCGCACCAATCATATATTGGAGGATATGCTAAGCGCTTGTGTCATAGATTTTAGGGATTCTTGGAATCAGTTTCTACCACTTGCAGAGTTTGCCTACAACAACAGCTATCAATTGAGTATTCAGATGGCTCCGTATGAGGCTTTGTATGAGAGGTACTATCGGTCTCCGGTTGGTTGGTTTGAGCCAGGTGACGCTAGGCTATTGGGTACTGACTTGGTTCAGGATACTTTGGAAAAAGGTTAAGTTGATTTAGGATCAGGTTCGCACGGCACTGTCTAGACAGAGTAGTTACGCCGATCGGAAGGTTCGTGATGCTGCCTACATGGTCAGGTGATACGCTCAAATTACACTTTAATAAATAGTGTAAGGCGGTCGATGTCTAACATAATAACCCAACAAGGTTGGGGTCGAATCCTACAGGGAATAGATGTGAAAAGGTTACTTGACTAGTGTGTTACTCGATAAAAGTCGTAATTCTATCCAGTTAACCGTAACAAGAGTATGTATTTAGTTTGGTTTTAGGTGATGGCTAATTGAAATACTGAGAATGTAGATAATTTGATTAAAGAAACCAAGGTTATGTCCCCATTAATGAAGTGTAATGCTACCGGTGTTATATGATATATTTCTAATGGAAGGTCCTTTTGATATGCAAATGATGTCTAAATGACTACCCAATACTTTCCAATAGTTAGGTAATATTTCCTCTTTATGATTTTTCCAAATATAAAAGAGTTGCAATTAAGAACAATCAATTTATGCCAAATAAAACCCACTCATTCCTAAGCGATTATATTAAACAAGGTTTAAAGCCTTGAATCTTTGGTATTTACTTCTACCAAATTCTACTCCACTTTCCCAAGCAAAGCAAGAATTTAATGGCACTTGTTAATGTTTGCAACCACCAACAATAAATGAAGAAGTAAATAAATATCAACCAACCATTATATATATATTCAATGTTAAACACCCATTAACGTAACACCCATTTAGGGTCCACAACCTTAGTATTTAAAGTTAGCTACTCATACTAAAATACAAAAGCAAGAGAATATTAAATGCCATAAAGCTTACAAAGTGAAAGATTCTTGACCCAAAAGCTTCCAAAAGAGAGGAATATTAATGCTTTGTATTGTAGCTTTAAAGTCAGACAAGATAGAGCCCACAAAACCCCAATAAATCTATTTATAGAGGGCAAAAAATCGGGACAAAAATCGGACAAAACTGCCTTTTCATGTTGAATATGCGACCGCATTTCTGTCGCATAACAGACATGCAGTTCGCATTTTTGACATGGCCATCGCAGATTGTAACCCTAGTTTCGCCTTCACCGCATTCATGGTTTGCGGTCCGCATTGTAGAAATGCGACCGCATCTTGCATCACATTTTCTTCCTTCAGTAGACTTCATGTTTAGTTTGCGGTTACTTCTGCGGCTCGTAAATAGGTTATGCAATTGCAGATGAGACCGCATTTTTGACGTTGAACTTTGCCTAGAAATCTGTTTTGATCTGCGATCTCGGTGTGAAATATGTGCCTCGCATGTGGGTTTTGCGATAGCATATCCACATTTGTGATGCCTTTTTGCTCTTTTCTTGTCTTTTTGTGGCTTTTTGAACTCCTGTCCATACTCTTAGGTCCTTACGCCTCATACACTGCAAATATACTAAAATTACATAAGTACAAAGGGAAGTTGCATTTAAAACAAGCTAAAATCTAAGCAATTAGTATCAAATGTGCCGAAATTCTCCGGCACATCAACACCCCCAACTTAAACTCTTGCTTGTCCTCAAGAAACTAAGATGACACTATCCTATTCTAGACTCCATCTACAAGACATGAAACAATGTGACCATGGACTGTGTTTGTTATGCATCTGCGAGTGTTTTACCCTTCCTGAACCATCGATATATACAAGGAAAACTAATCAACTTGTGAACTTTGAGCCTCAGACAACGTGACAAAATGCTACCCTCAGCTGAGTGTACTTGTGTTTGACTCAAAAACTCAACTTTTGTTTAACCTAACAGTTCATGTGCCCTCACTAGAAAGAAAATCCTAAAATCACAATATTTACAATGACAACAAAAAGGGACGAATTCACAAATACACTCACTCTCAGAAAAGAGTTTCAAGTGTTACAACATACCATACCATAGGCTTGCCCTTATTTTAATTCGTCGCTTAATTCTAAGAACGCTCGGTTGGAGATCCCATAAGGACTTTTTAGGCTTGTAATGTAGGTCTAGGGAAGGGTCGGATAAGCATTTAGATACAAGTGACTACACCCTCCTTGAACACTAATCACATTTTCTTTTCCTTTTGCACTTTATTTCTTTTCAAACCCCATAGCCACATTGACATCTAGTTCCCAATATGGAACCACCTTAAATACCTCTCTAATTTTCTTCAAGGCTCCATAATTATATATATACACACATATTTCTCTCTCTTTTTATTTTTATTTTTATATATATATACACATTTTTGTTTTGAAGCTTGAATAATTTCATATGAACACTTTGAGGTATATGCTCCTACACTCAATGTACCACCTTACCCATTTCCACTTTGACACCACACCCCCAACTTAGGCTTTTAGCCTCATTCTCAATGTTCAAGGAGGAAAGGGTTCAAAAGAGGGAATTATTTTACAAAAGGGAAAGGTTAGAAAAGGTTAAAGGCTCGATAGGGCACTAGTGATATTATTTATGCAATGGCAGGCTTGAAAGGCTAAAGAGATTTCGCAAATAAAACAAAGAATGCCTAAGATCATCCGTCCAACCAAGTGTAATTATTATAAGCATCGAAAAACCAACCGAGCAAGTTCTAGATGGCAGAAGCAAAAACAAGAATTATCTACACAAAGAACTCACACACATGGCACACGAACTGTTTGGTTCACATAGTTTAAAGCCCTCGAGTCAACATTTAGCAACTCAAAGCTTTCATCATATATACATGCATAACTCTAGGTAGATGTAGAGTCATAGAGCGAGCCTCAAGTTCACACAGTTGATCTTTTTTTTTGTGTGGAAGGGTATAGGCTATGTACAGACACACATGCTTGAGACTATACAATTACACCAACCCGGTCAGCATGTTTCATTCTGCTGTCCTGGTTCTAATATTACACCCTTGGAAAAGAACCCGGCAAAGAAAAAACAAGGGGAATTCATTGCTAATTAATATAGATGGACAACCATCTACTAGTTTTTGTTGGTTTTTTTATTTTATATCTATATATATATATATATATATATATATGTATGTAGATATATAACATAACTTATGTACGGAAATCACACAGCACTAATATATACAAAATCACGAACAAAATACACATGAGTACATAAGTTTGTTTATAACATAAAGGCATGAATATGTACAACAGTTGCTAATGTCATAAACGTATAGACAAGGCTAATTGCTTGTCAAAAGTATAGACATTAATATTATTTTTCAAAAGTATACACAAGGTTACCACCCCTAACTAAAAGCATGCATTGTCCTCTATGCATATGAACATAGAGTAGAGTTGAAGGGGCTCCCTGAGGCGCACTAAGCGCTATGGGAGTCAGTAGCCGGCTGAGTGATGGTGAGGTCACCCTTTGATGCTGAAGCTGGGACCGATGAGAGCTCGGCCTGAGGAGTGACCTCCACTGATGGAGGAGGGATCTCTGGTTGGTCCGAAATAGGAGATGGGGCCTGTGAGCTGCTAGCCTCGCTGCTGATGGCTGAGTGGCCGATGGGTCGGCAAGGGCGGCCAAATCTGCTAGCGAATGTTCTATCGCCCTCTGAATGTCTGCTTGCTCCTCATCCTCCACTGTAGTAGCAGCAATCTGCTTGTCCTTCTCCTGAGGGCCATCATCCTCCGAGGACCATGAATCCTCCTTATCCTCCCCCTCGGACTCTGAAGAATGTCCGGAAGTCTCCTCGTCATGAATATCAATATGTACAGGAGGAGCTGGAGGTTAGGAAACCCCGACAATCTGAGGTGCAATGTCTGCCATCAGAGTCGTGAAATCGAGACCCAAGTCTGGTGCTGCTGTGTCTGCTCCCTGCTCACCATCCTTGGGCAGGAGGGATGATAGATCGAACTCCAAAGTCTGCATCTTGTGGAGCTCGGTCTTCATAGAAGCAACCTCCTCCCGTAGCTTAGGCAAACCACTAACCTCACCGCGCTCTATCTTCTCAACCATTAACTCAAGCTGCTGCAAGCAATCCCCATACATTGTTTGTTGTTGTTGGAGAGCTGTCACTGAAGATTGTATAGGAGTCAGGGCTTGTTTGATGAGGTTGGGCAAGGTCTTCAAGAGCTGGTCTACCTTGGCGTTGGCATGCTGGGGAATGAGAGATGGCTGGCAGTGCAGAAGAAGGCTGAACAGTGGTAGACTGAGAGGCAGGCTTTGAAGTAGAAGTGGATGCCACTAGAACCTGAGGAATCACAGAGTCTGGGAGTCGGAAGGCTCTACATCAATTGGATCCTGAATTTGAATCTCTGGTGGGGCAACAACATCACTAATATGCGTGATATCAATGTCCCTCGTCTCCTTCCCAGTCTTGCTAGAGTGTTGCATGAGAGGGACCTTCAAAGCTTTAGAGAGGGCTGTGATCAAGCAAGGAAATGGAAGCGAAGTAGCATGCTGCTTTGCCCGGATCCCGATCTCTTGGAAGATCAGAGTTCCCACATCAATCTTGATGCCCGCCATGATACATGCAATGAGGAGAGCCTTCTCAATGCCTATGTCAGTCGCGTTCCGGGACGGTATCAATCGAGAGGTAACAAAGCTGAGCCAGAATCGACCCTCTCTTGTGAGATCCTCCTTGTATATCTTATGCCAAGGGTTGATCCAAGCAGGGGTACACTTTGCTATCACCGAAGCAATCCAACCACGCTTATTCTCCCTATTTGCATATTTGGCATCCTACTCAGTTGTGCCTAATTGTCCAGCTAGGGAAATACAACTCATTAATGATATCACTGTTACAAAATACACTCTTCCCCCGAACAAGTATAGTGCCAGTAAAAATTTTGTTGCGTTTGTGGTGCGCATTTCTGGAGGCTCCATATGATGCATAAAATTCGCGAACAAGGGACTCATTATACTCAGTAGGGGCCTCAGTAAAGCATTCCCATTTTCTTGCTTTTATATTCTCCATGATGTGGGGGTACTGTTCTTGTAGCCCGTTCAAGCTCAATTGCTTCTCGCCCAGGATTTTTCGTCTGGTGAGTCCTTCTCTGTACAGTTCCCTGGATCCCTCAACCCCAAATCAGAGGTGAAAGTCGTCTCCGTGTTTCCTTCTTGTCTCGGCCTGTAGATTGACTGAGGGCAAGAGTTCCTCCTCATCAGACTGGGAGGGGCGTGGCACATTGGATTCCGTCCGTGATCGTTTTGCCTGCGATGTGTGACGACTAGAAGATGCTCTTTTCTGGGCAGAGGCTGCATGCTTTTGGGGAGTCATATCTGTACAAAGGTGAAATGTGAGCGACATTGTAAGCTACAGTGAAAAGAAAATAGAAGAATTCAAAGAAAAAGTCAAAAAAATGCGACATGTTTTGCGGTCGCATAGCCACTTTGCGGACGGCAAACTTGTCGCAATCTTGATTGTGCACTACTGGATCTCAGTCTGCGATGGGTTATGCGATTGCATAACCACTATGAGGACCGCATAACCATCACAGAACTGATTTGGCCACAACACAAAACAAAATAACAAAATGCGATCGCAAACTCCACCGCAAAGTGGGAAATGCGATCGCAAAACAACCGCAGATAGCAAGGTTTTAACTGGGTGGTCTGTTTCAGTTTGCGGTGACTTTGCGGTCCGCATATTAATTATGCGATCGCAAATGTCACTGCATTTCATCATCGTCCTCTGAAGACTACGGTTTAATTATGCGGCCAAAATGCAGACCGCATTCTGATTTTGCAGGCTGCAAATGCCTTCGTTCTCACGATTCAATTCATCCCTCAACAATGACGATCCTATTTCTCTCTACCCAGCACCCCAAATATGTTTTCTACCCATAAACGACCACGATATGTACAAACAACTACGACAAACAACACAATCAAAAATGCAGAACGAAAATAAAGAAGACCACAAAAAAGATAGAAGTGAACTTGAAAATGGAAAATTAGGGCAGGGACAAATACCAGTGAAGAGGAGTACGAGCACTATGGAGATTATGAATGGGTATTCGTCCTTTGTAAGATTCGATCAATTTCCGTTTTTTCCCCTATTTTTTTTTTCGATCTCTGTTTGCCTCTCTTTTCTGCTTTTTTTTTTTTTCCTTTTTTGTTTTGTTTTGTTTTGTTTTGTTTTGTTTTGAATGAGTGAGATATGAGAGAATGCGATGACGTACCTGACAGATGGCAAGCTTTTCCGAAGACTAACCGATAAGGAGAAGTACCAATAGGAGTCTTGTACGCCGTGCGGTATGCCCACAATGCGTTATCTAGCTTCCTTGAGCAGTCGGTCCTGTTTGCATTAACAGTCTTTGCTAGAATGCTCTTGATCTCCCAGTTGGAAGCCTCAACTTGACCACTTGATTACGGATGATAAGGTGTGGGTACCTTGTGCTTGACGCCATATTTCTCAAGTAGAACCTTGAAAGCCTTGTTACAGAAATGAGACCCACCATCACTAAGAATGGCTCTACGAGTGCCAAACCGAGTGAAGATGTTTTTCTTCAAGAATGTGGTAACATTCCTTGCCTCGTTGTTTGGTAAGGCGATCGCTTCAATCCATTTGGACGCATAGTCCACAGCCACCAAATTATATTTCATCCCGCAAGAGCTTACAAAGGGACCCATGAAATCAATTCCCCACACGTCAAAGATCTCTATCTCCATCTCATAGTGCATTGGCATTTCATGCCTTTTGGAGATTGAACCTTATCTTTGACATTGGTCACAAGCCTTGACCATTTGATTGGTATCATGATACATTGAAGGCCAATAGTAACCACATTCAAGAACCTTAGCCGCCGTTCGATTTCCTCCATGATGACCCCCAACCGGAAGTAGTTGGAGGAAGCTTAGAAATAATCTCTATCTTTGCCCGGTCAACCTCTATGCCATGCTTTGAAATTTTATGCCCCAACGCGATGCCTTCATCCATCATGAAGTGACATTTCTCCCAATTGAGCACAAGGTTGGTCTCTTCACATCTCTTAAGCACTTGTCTAAGATTGTTAAGACAATGCTCAAAAGACTCACCTACCACCGAGGAGTCGTCCATGAAGACTTCTAGAAAATCCTCTACCATGTCGGAGAAAATGGACATCATGCATCTTTGAATAGTAGCCGGAGTGTTGCATAAACCAAATGGCATCCGGCTAAAAGCAAACGTTCCATTGGGGAAACTGAATATCTTCTTTTCTTGATCCTCCAATGCTATGTTGATTTGGTTGTAGCCGGATATCCATCAAGGAAACAATAGAATGACCTTCCCGCTAGCCGATCAAGCATTTGATCAATAAAAGGCATAGGGAAATGGTCCTTGCATGTGGCACTGTTGAGTTTTCGATAATCCATACACCCCCTCCAGCCGGTCACTGTTCTTGTTGGGATGAGCTCATTTTTCTCATTTTCAATTACGGTCATGCCTCCCTTTTTCGGCACACATTGCACCGGACTCACGCAAGAACTATCGACAATGGGGTAGACTACCCCGGCATCCAACCATTTGATGATTTCTTTCTTTACCAACTCTTGCATTGATGGATTCAACCGTCATTGATGTTCTACACTCGGTTTGGTATCACTTTCCAATTGGATTTTATGCTCGCAAATTCCCGCAGGAATCCCACGAATGTCCGCAATTGCCCATCCAATGGCTTGCCTGTGCTCCTTCAAGACTTTCAAAAATCGTTCTACCTGCACATCATTCAACAAAGAAGATACGATTACCGGTAAAGTATCATTTGAGCCAAGAAATTTATACCTCAAGTGCGGAGGAAGTGGTTTGAGCTCTAGTTGTGGTGGCTCAATAATAGATGGCTTTGCGGGAGGTCTGGCTCTATTCTCCAAGTCAAGAGAGAGCTTTGCCGGAGCATAAGTGTAAGAACCAAGCCTATCCAGTGCATTTACCGATTCCATATATCCCTCCATATCCTCACCATCAAAGTTCACCAAAATAGCCGCCAATGCTTCACCAAGGCATTGTTCTTCAATTTTCATTTCAACCGCATATTCCACCTCATCAACAATATCAATCACCAAATGCTTTCATACTCATGTGGTAGTTTCATACCCTTGCTTGCTTGGAATATGACCCCTTCATCATTTACACGGAATTTTATTTTATTCCGTTCCGAATCCATAAGTGCTCTTCCCGTGGCTAGGAATGGTCTCCCCAAGATGATAGGGATCTCTTTGTCAACCGCACAATCAAAGATCACAAAATCGGCAGGTAAATGAAACTCTCCCACTTTTACAATCACGTCATCAACAATTCCTACCGGTCTCTTGATGGAACGATCGGTCATTTGCAATCTCATACTTGTTGGCCTTGGAATTCCTAATCCCGCTTGTTTGTAAATGGCAAGCAGCATTAAGTTAATGCTAGCCCCATTATCAAAAAGGGCCCTTGCAAAATCACGCGCCCCGATAGTGCATGGAATAGTAAAGGCTCCCGGGTCTTCTTTCTTTTGAACGGTGGTTGTGGCAATAACGGAACTAACCCGGTGAGTCATGTTCACCACCTCATTCTTGGTGGTCCTCTTCTTGGTGATCAAATCTTTCAAATATTTGGCAAAACATGGCATCTCTTGAAAAGCTTCCAAGAATAGGATGTTTACCGATAACTGATTTAGAATGTCATAGAACTTCTCGAGTTTGCTATCATCAACCCTTCTTACAAGTCTTTGAGGAAAAGGAGAAGGAGGTCTAGGAATAGGCGGAAGAATTTTTGGTGTCTCTTTTGCCTTTTCCTTTACCACTTCCCGATTCTCTTCTTGCACTTGCTCATCTTCCGAAAGTTTCTCAATTTCGACAACACTTGGCTCTTCAACCTCAACCCCTTTCTCGAACTCTTCTACCTCAACCACTTGTTCACCCTCTCCTTGTAGTACCTTCCCACTCCTAGTAATCATTGCCATGACATGAGAAGTTGGGCCACTCCCACTACCGTTTGGGTTCGCAATTGTGTCACTAGGGAGTGTTCCCTTTTGCTTTGGATTTTGCTCCCTAGAGAGGTCTCTCATTTGCATCTCTAATTTTGAATGGATGCAGTATGAGAGCCAACAAGCTCGGTCATGTTCCTCATAGAAGTGTCAGATTTTTCTTGATTTTTCTTGGTTGGTATGATTTGAGGTCTCAACTAAGTTCATATCGTGTTTTAGGACTCGTTGGTATGTTTGGATGGGGTCCCGGGGGCCTTGGGTGTGAGTAGAATTGAAATTGGGATCAAATTTGGACTTAGAGGATTGCTGAAGCAGCTGATGTCTGGTGTCATTGCATCTACGATGGGAGTGGCCGCAGGTGCGTTCACATAGGTACAGGGTGAGTCGTTGCATCAGTTTAGGGTTCGTCCCAAGTCCTTTTAGTAGTTATTTTGGTTCTCGGGGTCCAATACAGTACCTGCCGCCATGTTGGAGTAGGGTTGCTTAGGAGAGTTTGATCATGTGAAGAGGCATTGTCCCCGTCCTTTGGGAGGTCTAGTGCAGTAGAGGATTCAGGCTATGACTTCCGCACCAGTTACTTCACCACCCGCTCAACCAGCTGGGGGTGGGGCTCAGGCAGTTAAGGCCGCCCTAGAGGGGGAGGGCAATCAGGTGGCGGTCAGGCTCGATGTTATGCTTTCCCTGCCAGGCTAGAGGTCGTTGCTTCAGATGCAGTGATCACATGTATTGTCTCAATATGCCACATGGATGCTGCTTCCATATTATTTGATCCTGGTTCCACTTATTAATATGTATCATCGTATTGTGCTCATTATTTGGATATGCCCCGTGAGTCTTTATTTTGTGTGTTCCTGTATCTACACCAGGGGGCGATTCTATTGTTGTGGACATTGTATATTGGCCTTATGTGGTGACCATAGTGGGTTTGGAGATAAGAGTTGATATCTTATTGCTTAGTATGATTGATTTTGACGTGATTCTGGGCATGGATTGGTTGTCCCCATGTCATGCTATTCTGGATTATCACGCTAAGACCGTGACGTTGGCGATGCCGGATTTACCTAGGATCGAGTGGAGAGGTTCCCCATACTATGTTCCCAGCAGGGTAATCTCATATTTGAAGGCCCAACAGATGGTTGGGAAGGGGGGTTTGTAATATTTGGCTTTTGTCAGGGATGTTGGTGCAGATACTTCTACCATTAAGAACAAGTATCCTTTGCCACGCTTTGATGACTTATTTGACCAGCTTCAAGGAGACTAACGTGTTCTCTAAGAATGATTTGAGGTCTGGGTATCACCAGTTGAAGATTTGGGACACTGATATTCTGAAGACAACATTTAGGACCCGCTATGGTCACTATGAGTTCCTTGAGATTTCTTTTGGGCTGACTAATGCCTTGTTACACCCCTTGTGGCTGATAAGTTTGGCGTCGAACCTGAATTAATAAGTAAACCATTTGCGGTATCTACTCCGCTAGGAGATTCTGTGATTTCCAGAGGGGTATACAGAGGTTGCACTGTGACGATTTGTAGTCGTCAAACCTCGGCAGATTAATGTGAGTTAGAAATGGTTGATTTCAATGTAATAATGGGAATGGATTGGTTGGCTTCATGTTATGCAAATGTTGACTGCCGCACAAAGATGGTTAGATTTCAATTTCCTGGTGAACCCATCATTGAATGGAAGGGGAACATTGCTACGCCGAAAGGTAGGTTTATTTCCTGCCTTAAGGCAAGGAAGATGATTTCAAAGGGTTACATCTATCATCTCGTTCGCGTATGAACACGGAGGTGAAGTCACCTACTTTACAATCAATCCCGGTGGTCAATGAATTTCCGGATGTTTTTCCAGATGAACTCGCAGGTCTTCCTCCTGAAAGGGAGATTGAGTTTGGCATTGATGTGTTGCCTGACACTCAACCAATTTCTATCCCCCCATACAGAATGGCCCGAGCAGAATTGCGAGAGTTGAAGTTGCAACTAAAGGACTTACTGGATAAGGGCTTTATTAGGCCTAGTACTTCACCTTGGGGTGCGCCAGTCTTGTTTGTGCGAAAGAAAGATGGGTCGTTAAGGATGTGTATTGATTATCGACAATTGAATAAGGTTACTATAAAGAATAAATATCCACTTCCAAGGATAGACGACCTGCTTGACCAACTCCAGGGAGCCAAGTACTTTTCCAAGATTGACTTACGTTCAGGGTATCATCAGGTGAGGGTCAAGGAGAAGGATATTCGAAAAACAGCCTTTCAGATGAGATATGGGCATTTCGAATTCTTGGTGATGTCGTTCGGGCTAACAAATGCCTCGGCAGCTTTTATGGATCTTATGAATACCGTATTCAGGCCTTACCTTGATGTGTTCGTGGTTGTATTCATTTATGACATTCTAGTGTATTCCCGATCAGAGACAGAACAAACGGGCCACTTGCGGATAGTACTACAGACCCTTCAGGATCGCAAGTTATATGCGAAGTTCCCCAAATGTGAATTCTGGTTGAACTCAGTAGCATTCCTAGGCCATGTGATATCTGACGAGGGTATTAGTGTCGACACTTAGAAGATCGATGCAGTGAAGAGCTGGCCAAGACTCACAACACCGTCAGAGGTTCGCAGCTTTCTAGGGCTAGCAGGATATTATAGGAGGTTTGTAGAAGGGTTTTCCTCTATATCGGCACCATTGACTAAGTTAACACAGAAAGCTACTAAGTTTGAATGGTCCAACGCTTGTGAACGTAGCTTCCAGGAGCTAAAGAATCAGTTAATCTCTGCGCCAGTGCTTACTCTTCTAGAGGGAACAGAAGGGTATGTGATATATTGTGATGCTTCAGGTATAGGTTTGGGATGCGTATTGATGCAACATGGGAAGGTGATTGCCTATGCCTCAAGACAATTGAAGAAGCATGAAAATAATTATCCAACCCATGACTTGGAATTGGATGCAGTAATATATGCTTTGAAGATACGGCGGCACTATTTGTACGGCGTCCTTGTTGACGTCTACACAGATCACAAGAGTTTGCAGTACCTCTTCAGTCAAAAAGAGTTGAATTTGAGACAGTGACGTTGGCTCGAGTTACTGAAAGACTACGACGTCGAGATATTGTATCATCCCGGTAAAGCCTACATAATACTTCAGAATCATCCTTGGTACCAAGGTAAAAGCACGACAATATGAAGATACCACCTTGGTACGATTGAAAGAGGACATTCAGCAGGGAAAAATTTCAGCTTTTGAGATCGGAGGAGATGGAACACTGAGATACCAGGGCCGATTATGTGTGCCTAATGTGGCAGGGTTGCGAGAGAAGATTATGAGTGAGATTCATCAATCCCGATATTCCATCCATCCCGGTTCGACAAAGATGTATCATGATGTCAAGGAGCAGTATTGGTGGAATAGCATGAAGAAGTCTATTGCAGAATTTGTAGCCCAGTGTCCCAATTGTCAACAGGTAAAGATAGAACATCAGAAACTCGGTGGATTGCTTCAGAATATAGAAGTTCCAACCTGGAAATGGGAGGTGATCAATATGGACTTCATTATTGGATTACCTCGCTCTTATCATAATTTTGACTCCATCTGGGTGATAGTTGATCGACTTACAAAATGTGCCCATTTTCTGCCAGTCAAGACAACCTATACATTTGAAGACTATGCGAAGCTGTATATTAAAGAGATTGTTAGACTTCATGGTGCGCCGGTGTCTATTATATTAGACCGAGGAGCTCAATTTACATCAAACTTTTGGAGGTCTTTTCAGAAGGGTTTGGGCACACAGGTGAATCTCAGCACGGCTTTTCATCCGCAAACTGACAGACAGGCCGAACGTACCATTCAAACACTAGAAGATATGCTACGAGCATGTGTTCTAGATTTTAAGGGAAATTGGGATGACCATCTCCCACTCATAGAATTTGCCTACAATAATAGCTACCACTCTAGTATTATGATGGCTCCATATGAAGCACTATACGGGAGGAGATGTAGATTAAAAGTTGGATGGTTCGAAGTCGGTGAAACTGAGTTATATAGGCCAGATTTGATCCACCAAGCCATTGAGAAAGTGAAGATGATACAGGAACGATTGAGGCGGTGCAAAGCAGGCAAAAGTCCTATTCTGATGTCCAGCTTCGTGATCTGGAGTTTGAGATTGGTGATTGGGTGTTCCTGAGAATCTCACCAATGAAGGGTGTCATGCGTTTTGGGAAGAAAGGTAAGCTGAATCCAAGGTATATCGGTCCGTATAAAATTCTTCGACGAATTGGACATGTGGCTTATGAGTTAGAATTGCCATCCGAATTGGAACTTGTCCATCCAGTATTCCATGTATCTATGTTAAGGAAATGTATCGGAGATCCTTCTCGAGTCGTCCCTATCAAAGATGTGCAGGTTATAGAGGATCTAACATATGAAGAAGTGCTAGTGGCTATATTAGACCGACAAGTCCGTAAGCTAAGAACAAAGGATATAGCTTCCGTTAAGGTATTGTGGAGGAACAAACATACGGAAGAAATGACATGGGAAGCAGAAGATGAGATGAAGTCTAAATACCCTTACTTGTTCCAGAATGGAGATAATGAGGATGCCAGGGGGAACGCAAATGCATTGAAAGGAGAAACGTCATTACGAGGTAAGCAATAACTTAAGAACACTCCTTTTTAATACCAATGATGATATGCAGATAATATACATGCCCATAGGTTTGCATATTCTTGTAGGACCGTACGTTGAGTAAAAATCCCCCGTAGATCCTTACATTCGAGACGAATGTTCTTAAGGGGGGGAGAGTGTTACAACCCGTAATTTTGTATGTTAGATTACGCCGTAAGATAGTCTATACATAGGGCTTAAGAACCGGAAAGGAGTTCAAAAAAAGTGAAGAAAAGAGCAAAGGGCTTCGCAATGCTGGGTATGATACCGCAAAACCCACATGCGAGCCGCAAATTTGACATTGGAATCGCAGACCAAGACAGACTTCTAGACAAAGACCAGTGCCAGAAATGCGGTCAAAAGTGCGATCGCATTCCTGAAATGCGAACCGTAGATTATACCTAATACATCACAAACTGAAACAGATTTCTGGGCAGAAATCTATGTCAGGAATGCGGTTAGTATGCTATCGCATTTCTTAAATGCGAATCGCAAATAAGACATCCCATATCGCAGAATGAGACAGATTTCTGGGCCACGGTTCGCGTCCAAAATGCGAACCTCATGTTGTTTCTGCAACGTAAATGCGATCGCAGACGTGAAGGCGACAGGCACGTGCGTCACTTATTTACTGACCTATAAAAGGAGCATAGACCAGCTATTTCACCATTTTCTGAAACCCAAAAACCCATTAGAATCCCTCTGCAACCCTTCTCAAAGAATCCTACACAAGCCCTAATCAACTTCCCTCTCTTTCAAGTTCTAATTGGGGGAAAGAATCTCTAGAGATTGAAGAATTAGGGAAAAGCCCTAACTGATTTTTCCTCTCTTTCAAGCCCTAATTGGGAGTAAGGCCTAGAGGTTGAAGAACCAAGGAAGAGGGCTGAGTTGTCCAACATGCAAGGTAAGTTACTGCTATCTTTATACACCCTTTCTCCTAGGAACTCATGGTATTTCGTTCTATGCATGTAAAAACTCATGGGATGGTGATTGGAAGCCATGAGTTCAATTCATTTATTGGAAATGGACGGGGTTGTGGTTGTTTTGGGTTGCTGTTGAGTTGCATGTCTTACTACTATTGTTGTGGAGTTTTAGAAGAAGAAGGGTGTGGAGAAACACCATATAAATTTAGGGCTGTGGTTGATTGTAAATATAACGTTTAGAGGATAATGATAGAATCGTTTCTTTCATTGTAGACTAAGGAATTGTGACAGTGCGTGGCTTAAAAATTGGCGCAGAGAATACCAGGTATGTGAGACCGTCCCTTTCTTTCTTTTGCACGACTCTAATTGTATACAACGCAATGAACGAGCCCCAAAGATACTTTATTCTAGAAGCTAGGAGTGCTTATGTTGTTTCCCCTCTTATGGAGGATTGATGTGTCGTTATTTCTCCGACCCTTTGTCACCTTGAGAGCATGATTCCTATGAGTCTAGCATGCATTATCTATTTTACTTTACCGTGCCGCGCTATAGTCGGCCGGGCAGGCACCTATTGTGCAACTATATATATGTATATGTTTTACTCTATTTGGTCGCGCTATAGACGACAACTATTTACTTTACCGCGCCGCGCTATAGTCGGCCGGGCAGGCACCTATTGTGCAACCACTGATCAGTTGGGTATGATGATGATAAGGCCCACAGAGACGTATGAATATGATGATAAGGCCCACAGAGGCGTATGTATATGATGATTTTCAAAAGGATATATAAATATATATGTGTGTGTGTGTGTGTATGCATATGCACATCAGGCATGTCATGGTTAGTCGCCCTCAGAGGTATTCAGTTGGTACAGGTTGTATGTTTCTTGGCTCGACTCATATTACTGTTCTTATATTATGTTTTCCTGTCTTACATACTCAGTACCTTATCCGTACTGATGTCCTTTTATTTCCTGTCTTACATATTCAGTACCACAGTAGGCTGCTCGGTTTAGCGGATATTGGCAAGATTCATCCTCCGGACTTGCCGTGGTCTTGGTATGCGTTTTGTCATAGGCATTTCGGGCATGTCGGAGCCCTGTTCCGACACAGGTTGCATTGTTTGTCTTCTTGTAGAGGCTCATAGACAATAGACAATGGGTCAACTTTTGTATAGTGAGATTGCCTTGTCGGCAAATGTATTTTGTTGTATAGCTTTTTGCATTGCAGCCTTCTCGGCCATATTATAAATGTATGTACATGTCATAGTCAGAATGTTTGAGCTGAGTATGATTACTGTTTGCTATTTATGCTAGTGTCGTCGGTTCTTATAGACAATAAGAAGGATATGGTGACAGATACACCGGCACTCGGCAGGTAGGGTCCGGGTGCCCGTCGCGGCCCTCCGGCTTGGGTCGTGACAAATTTAGCAACATTCATGTATATGATGAATAGTGTGTTCCAGCCATATTTGATTCGTTTGTCATAGTATTTATTGATGGTAACCTGGTGCTCACGTAGCTAGGAGGAGCATGCACAACATCTGAAGATTGTGCTATAGCCGTTGAGGGAGAAGAAGCTTTATGCTAAGTTCTCCAAGTGTGAGTTTGGGCTCAGTTCGGTGGCGTTCTTGGTGCACGTGGTGTCTAGTGAGGGGACCAAGGTGGATCCGAAGAAGATTGAGGCAGTTTAGAGTTAGCCCAGACCGTCTTCAGCTACTGAGATTCGAAATTTTCTCGGCTTGGCCGGATATTATCGTTACTTCGTGGAGGGTTTATCGTCCATTACAGCGCCTTTGGCCAGGTTGACCTAGAAGGGTGCTCCATTCAGGGGGTCAGATGAGTGTGAGGAGAGCTTTCAGAGGCTCAAGATTGCCTTGACCACATCTCAAGTTCTAGTTTTGCCTTCAACATCGGGTTCTTATACATTGTATTATGATGCTTCTCAGATCGATATTGGGTGTGTCTTGATACACGAGGGTAGAGTGATTGCTTATACTTTACGGAGTTGAAGCCTCATGAGAGGATTTGGAGTTGGCAGCCATCCTTCATGCATTGAAGATTTGGAGGCATTATCTCTTCGGAGTGTCTTGTGAGGTATTTACAGATCATCAGAGTCTTCAGCACTTGTTCAAGAAAAATGATCTAAATTTGAGGCACCAGAGATGGTTGGAGCTGTTAAAAGACTATGATATTACCATTTTGAATCATCCCTGGAAGGCCAATGTGGTGGCTGATGCCTTGAGTAGAGAGGCGGTGCGTATGGGTAGCCTTGCATATATTCCTATTTGGACTTAGAGGATTGCTGAAGCAGCTGATGTCTGGTGCTATCGCATCTACACTGGAAGTGGACGGAGGTGCGGGGTGATTCGTTGCAGGTTTGAGATGGGGAGCAAGTATGGGAGCGCAGCTACGAGGGAGAGTCCGCACCTGTGAGGTCCGATATGTGGAAGAGTGGTTGTAGAAGTGGAAGAGGGGCTTGAACGGCAGGTCCGCAGAAGCGCACTCGCAGGTGCGGGCAAGGGATCGCAGAAGTGGTTGGTCGGGCCATACGTGACTTCAAAGAAGCGGAGTTTTGATAGCAGAAGAGGTGAAAGGGCTCGAAGGTGCGAATGCCTAGTAGATTACAATAAGACAAGGGTTAGAGTATTTTCTTCATTTTTAGACTTTGGGAGCTCGGATTGAGGCGATTTTTGAAGGGAGTTTTACTAGATTTAAAGAGGTAAGCAACTTATGATCGTTTTTATCTATTAATGTTGAATACCCATTGAATTTCCCCCATAGATTTAGTGTTTTTGAGGTGAAATTTGGAGATTTTTAACCCATGTATTGGATTAAAAGATTTGGAGATTTGAGTTTTGATTGTGGTCCTTATACGCGATAACGATAGGGCATTCGAGATCGCGAAGGTCAAAGAGCCAAGCCCAGAGAAAATTCCCTTCGCGAACGCTAGAAAGGAACGCGAACGTGAAGGCTTAGCTGGCCCGCCCTACGCGAACGCGAGGGCTTCTCCGCGAACTCTAAAATAAACAATCTGCCACCCAGCTCCAACCTCCCTTACGCGAACGCATGCCAATCACACGAACCCGAAGGCCACAGGTCTCAGACCTTCGTGAACGTGGGCTGCCTGTCGCGAACGCGTAGCACAGTTTCTAGTCCCCCATTTTTCCTTCTTCGTGAACTCAGCACCTTCCTCACGAACGCAAAGAAGGAAACCAGAACTAGCAGTGACATCATTTTGGACATAGCTCCGGGCAGTCTGAAACTCATCCGAGCCACCCAAGACCCCATCCAAATGCACCAACAAGACCATAAACATGATACAGACCTGTTTGAAATCTCAAAACGCGTAAAAAATTATCAAAATTAAGAATCGCACACCAAAACCAAATTGAATCAAATTATGAACTTCAAGTTTTCAACTTGCTCCAAACGCGCCGAATCATACTTTAGACTACTCGGAATGACACCAAATTTTGCATGCAAGTCACAAATAACCATATGGAACTATTCTCAGGATTGAAATAAAAAATGGACCTCGAAAACACCAAAATTTACTTCAAACCAAATTTAAAGAACTTAGAAACCTTCAATGCGCCAATTTTCAACTTTATGCGCCAAAACGCTCTCGGGTCATCTGAAATCTGATCTATACATACGCCCAAGTCTAAAATCATCATACGAACCTGTTGGATCTGTCAAATCCCAGTTCCGGAGTCATTTAAATGTTGACCCAAGTCAAACTTATCCATTTTAAGCCAATATTAAGGAACTAAGTGTTCCGATTTCAACCCAAACCCTTCCAAATCCGAACTAACCATCCCCGCAAGTCATAAAACAGTAAAAGCACATATGAGGAGTCTTATGTAAGGGAACGTGGATCTAGTAAGCAAAGTCACCGGTCGGTTTGTTACATTCTCCACCTCTTAAACAAACATTCATCCTCGAACGGGTCTAGAATCATACCTGGAGTGCTGAATAAGTGTAGATATCTGCTCCACATATCCTCCTCGAACTCCCAAGTCACCTCCTTAATCAGTTGGCCCCTCCACTGAACCTTCACCGCATAAATCGTCTTAGACCTCAACAGGCGAACCTGCCCATCAACAATGGCAGCTGGCTCCTCCTCACAACCCTGGCTCTCATCTAGCTGAACCGTGTTGTAGTCTAACGTATGCAACTTAATACTTCCGAAGCATAGACACATGGAAAACTGGATTAACTCCCGATAGACTAGGAGGCAAAACAAGCTCATGAGCAACCCCCAACTCGCCTTAACACCTCAAATGGACCTATAAACCTTGGGCTCAACTTGCCCTCCGAACCTCATGATTCCCTTCATTGGTGAGACTTTCAAGAGAACCTTCTTGCTTACCATATATGATAAATCACGTGCCTTCTGAACCACGAAATGCTTTTGTCTGGATTTTGCTGTGCGAAGTCACTCCTGAATCAAGTTTACCTTTTCCAAGGCATCCTTCACCGAATCAGTACCATATAACTTAGCCTCGTTGGGCTTAAGCCATCCGATGGGCGAACAACATTGCCGACCATATAAAGACTCAAATGGAGCCATCTCAATGCTGGACTGATAATTGTTGTTATAAGAAAACTCGGCCAAAGGAAATAATTGATCCCACTGCCTTCCGAAGTCAATCACGTATTCTCTAAGAATATCCTCCAAGATTTGAACCGTCCGCTCCAACTGCCCGTCGATTTGCGGTTGAAAGGCTGTGCTAAGCTCTACCCGGGTACCCAACTCATTCTATACTGCCCTCTAGTAGTGCGAAGTGAACTGAGAACCTCTATCTGAAATGATGGAAATAGGCACACCATGCAACCGAACAATCTCACGAATGTAAATATAGGCAAATCTCCCTGAAGAATACGTAGTCACCACCGGAATAAAGTGTGTTGACTTGGTCAATCTATCGACAAGGACCCAAACTGCATCAAAAGTCCACGGTGACCCAATTACGAAGTCCATAGTGATGCGCTCCCATTTCCACTCAGGTATAACCATCTGCTGAAGTAGGTCACCTGGCCTCTAGTGCTCATACTTGATTTGCTGGCAATTTAGACATCTAACCGCATACTCAACTATGTCCTTTTTCATCTGCCGCCAGCAATAATGTTGTCTCAGGTCACCATATATCTTTGTAGCACCTGGATGAATAGAATACCGAGAACTGTGTGCCTTCTCTAGAATCTTTTCCCTCAACCCATCAACATTAGAAGCACATAGACGACCCTGGAGTCCCAGAACACCATCCTCACCAATAGTAACCTCCTTGGCACCACCCTACAGTACTGTCTCCCTAAGAACCAATAAGTGCGGATCATCCAACTGACGAGCCTTGATGTGTTTGAATAATAAAGACTGAGCGATGACACATGCAAGAACTCGGATGGGCTCTGAAATATCCAACTTCACAAGTCTGTTAGCCAAGGACTGAATGTCCAAAGCTAATGGCCTCTCCTCTGCTGAAATGAATGTCAAACTACCCATATTCTCCGCCTTTCTGCTCAAGGCATCCGCAACCACATTTGCCTTGCCCGGATGATAAAGATTAGTGATATCATAATCCTTTAGTAACTCAAGCCACCTGCGCTGCCTCAAAATGAGATCCCTCTGCTTGAACAAACGCTGCAAGCTGCGATGATTGGTGTAAACCTCACAGGACACCCCATAAAAATAATGCCTCTAGATCTTGAGAGCATGAACTATCACAGCCAACTCCAAATCGTGCACGAGGTAATTCTTTTGGGGCTTCAACAAACGTGAAGCATATGCAATAACTCGACCCTCCTGCATTAATACACAACCCAGGCCAAGACGTGAAGCGTCGCAATAAACAGTACACATCCCTGAGCCTGAAGGCAACACTAGAACGGTGCCGCAGTGAAAGCTGTCTTGAGCTTCTGGAAGCTCGCTTCGCAATCATCGGACCACCGTAAGGGAGCAGCCTTCTGGATCAATGTAGTCAAAGGTGCTGCAATAGTTGAGAAGCCCTCCACAAACCGGTGATAATAACCTGCTAACCCTAAGAAGCTCCTGATCTCAGTCGCTGTGGTAGGACGAGGCCAACTCTGAACTGCCTCGATCTTCCTGGGATCTACCTTAATACCCTCGCCTGATACAACATGCCCCAAGAATGCCACAGAATCTAACCAGAACTAACACTTGGAGAACTTAGAATATAGCTTTTGTTCCCGCAAGGTATGAAGCACCACTCTCAAATGTTGCTCGTGCTCCTACATGCTACACGAGTAGATCAAAATGTCATAAATGAAGACAATGACAAGGGAATCAATGTATGGCCTGAACACCCGATTTATCAAATCCATAAATGCCGTTGGGGCGTTAGTCAAACCGAAGGACATCCCTAGAAACTCATAGTGGCCATATCTAGTCCTGAAAGCCGTCTTTGGAACATCTGAATCACGAATCTTTCAACTAATGATACCCCGATCTCAAGTCGATCTTAGAGAACATCCTGGCACTTTGCAACTGGTGGTAACTTTGTTCAACTGGTGGTAATCAATGCACAACTGCATAGTCCCATATTTCTTCTTCATGAATAACACCGGTGCACCCCAAGGCGACATACTCGGTCTGATGAACCCCTTTGCTAGCAACTCCTCAAGCTGTTACTTCAACTCCTTCAACTTATTTGGAGCCATGCGGTACGGTGGAATAGAGATAGGTTGGGTACCTGGAGCCAAATCAATACAGAAATCGATATCACGATCTGGTGGCCTGCCTGGTAGATCAGAAGGAAACACATCTGAGAACTCTCGGACCACGGGTACTGTATCAATCGCCGGAGTCTCTACAACTGTATCTCGAAATAAGCTAGATAATCAAAATAACCCTTCTTGACCATGTGTCGAAACTTCATAAAATAGATGATCCGACTAGGTTCACTGATAGACGAACCCTTCCACTTTAGTATAGGCAACTCTGGCATCGCCAAGGTAATAGTCTTAGCATGGAAATCAAGGATGGCATGATATGGAGACAACCAATCCATGCCCAGGATGACCTCAAAGTCAGTCATATCAAGCAACAAAAGATCCACTCTAGTCTCATAACCATAGAAAGTCATGATATAGGACCAGTAGATCCGATCCACAATAACAGAATCGCCCAATGGCGTGGACAAATATATAGGATTACCTAAGGACTCATGAGGAACATCCAAAAAATGAGCAAACAGAGATGAGACATATGAATATGTAGATCCTGGATCAAATAGTACTGAAGCATCCCTTTTGTAGACAGAAATAATACCTGTGATCACGACATCTGAGGCTACTACATCTGGTCTGGCTGGAAAAGCATAGAACCTAGCTGGAGCGCCAACTGACTGGCCTCCACCTGACTAGCCTTAACCTCTAGGACGGCCCTTATCAACCTGCTCTCCGCCTCTGAGCAGCCGGACTGCTGGTGCAGCAGTTGTTGCTAAAATCATAGGCTGATGACCCTGTTATACTGACTTGCCCCGAAGTCTGGGATAAAACCTCTACATATGGCCAAGACCTCGCACTCCTAACAATCTCTCGGAAAGGTGGACTACTGGCCTGAAGTCTGACCCTGATGGCCTGATTACCCACTGGAAGAACCCTGAATAGCTAGTAGACGGTAAGAACTCTCTGGAATGGCGCTGAAATTGGGACGCACTGGAGTACCACGAGAAGGCGACAGTGCTGGATAGGTAGGCCTGCTAGACTCACCCCTCAGCAACTGCCCTCTGCCCCCAGATGAGCACAACTGAACCCTCAAGAATAACAAAACCGCTTGTCCCGCGGTATCTGCTCTCTGCTCTGTTGATGAACACCCTCGATCCTCCGGGCTATCTCTACAACCAGCTCATAAGAGGTCCCCATCTCAACCTCTCAGGCCATAGTGGCCTGGATACCAGAGTGCAAACCTGCCACAAACGTCCGCACTCTCTCAAAATCGGTAGGGAGTATCATAATTGCATAGCTCAACCTTTGAGAATCTCACCTCATAGTCGGTCACCGACATCTGACCCTGCTAAAGCTGCTAGAACTGAAATCGCAACTCTTCCCTCTAAGAGGGTGGAATATATCTATCCAGAAAGATACGTGTGAACTGGTCCCGAGTGAAGGTAGGAGAACCTGCTGGCCTACCGAGAAGATAGGACTACCACCATCTACGGGCCCTACCCTCCAGCTGAAAGGTGGTAAAGTCCACCCCGTGGGACTCCAATATCCTCATGTTGTGTAGTCTATCCCTGCAATGATCAATAAAGTCATGGGAGTCCTCATGTCACTCACCTCCAAAGACAGGAGGATGTAGCCTGGTCCATCTATCCAATAGCTTCTGCGGCTCGCCGGCTAGCTGGTCTGGGTTCACGTATAGCCACTACAACTAGCTGAGCTCCACCCATAGGTAGTGCGCCCGGGGTCTCATATACGGCAGCTGGATTCGGAATCCAAGGCGAGCCCAGTGTTGACTTTTGTTGACTTTTTGGGGAAAATGTGAAGATCATAGCTTTATTTATTGTAATTGGTTTCTCTTGTATTTTTTGTTGTTATCAAGTTATTTTCGGTTAGTTTTGAGCCATGTAGAGGTAAATTTTAGGGGAAAAGCTATTTCAGAGGGTTAAGCTGGCCTAGTTGAGGTAAGTATCTTGCCTAACATTTTGTGGGGGAAACTACCCCTTAGGAGTTGGGTTGATTATGCTAATTGTGTTACGTGAAAATCGTGTACGCGAGGTGACGAGTGGATACACGGGCTATATATGGTATTTGACCGGTTTAGATTATCTAGAATCTTTCCATGCCTTTAATTGAATTGTTATAACATGTTATATCTCTCATTGTTAATCTCCTCTTACATGCTCCATTTGACGTTATTACCACTTTTTATACCTCTTACTTGTTATTTTGCTCTTATATGTTTTAGTTGAAGTTATTGCTTTTCTTATTGTCTTGTTACCTCTTATTGTTGAATCACTTTTAATTGAAGTTTTTATTTTGTGGAATATCATCTTGTTGACTTATTGGGGTTGAAGTTGTAATTGTCGTTATCACATTGAGGCGAAGTTGTTAATTTTTGACCTTGTGGCAAGTTGGGGCATATGGCCACTTGTGGTGTGAGTTGTAATTGTGTTATGATATTGATACGCATGCGGTAGTATAAGGCTAGGGGTTGATATGCATGTGGTGAGAGAAGGTAGGCTTGATACGCATGTTGCTAGTAGGGGAACTACTTGATGCCACGCGGTGAGATAAGATGGACTAAAATGCGCATATCTATTTTGGAAAAAATAGTTTTCAAAACTAAATGTAAGGCTCACACGGTGATATAAGGAGAGATTGTAATTGAAATTGTGAAATGTGAATACGAGGCGGTACCTCGGTTAGGATTATCATTGTACATTCCATGTTGGAACAACTTGTTGATTTGAATAGTCATTGTTCTTCTCTAAATCATTCATCCAGATTTTGATTTTGTTTGGTTATTCGTTGTTATCTTGGTGTTAGAACGATTGTGGTTTCTTGTGTGAGTCATGCATTCTACGTGTTTTGTTGTGTTGCTTTAACATGCCAATCTGTGCCACCATTATAACTTGGTGAATTGATTGTCAATATGAATTTAATTGCATGGAGTCACTATATCATATTCTGTTGAGTTGTTTGTAACATACTGGTTTAATTAAAAGAATTATTAAAATGCTTTATTCTATGTGCCTCTTAAGATAGAACTCGTTATCTCACTCGGTGCCTTATAATTCTAAATGGTTATGGCACTTTCACTATAATTGGGTTCTCAAATTATACTCATCACCCTGTTACATGTTTACCTTGAAATTTTTATCTATTTTTTTCTTTAACAAATTCTATATTTAATTCGTTAATTTAACTTATTTTTTGCTTTGTTTAAAAATGATACATTTACTTAATTTTATTGATTTTTAAGCTAAACCCATCTTGTACTCTGTTTCATACAAATTGTATATTATTTTACTTTACTTGATTTCTAAAATAAACTTATTATTTCATTTGACACTTTACTTTATTCAACATTGTTATTATGTTTTATGGTGTCCAAATATATCTTTCGTTCATCTAAATTAATATTTATCACGGTTGCAAAGTACATGATAGCACGTGGACTTTGCCATGCGAAGGTGATCGTTATTGTGGGCATAAGGTGCTATATGTGTAAGATTTGAAAATTGTGGTTCATGACTTGTGGTTTATGAAGTATGGTGCCTCGCGGTAATTCTTGTTGTAAGTTCATGTGCTGGGAACGATTTGATTATTTGAGTTGTCATTTCATTTTTTCTTATTTGAGTTCATTTACTTCTTATCGGTGTTCTGATTATGCTATTTCTTTATTACTTGTTTACTACTTGCTGCCATTTATGTTCTATTACTTCATTGTTGGTTGTAAATCAATAATTTTTTCGCTGTTGGTCTTACATTGATGTTAGCTTATGTATATCTTGAACGGGTTTCTATGTCTAGTAGGTGTCTTGACCTGGCCTCGTCACTACTCTATCAAGGTTAGGCTTGATACTTACTAGGTACTGTTCTCGTGTACTCATGCAATGCTTCTGCACATTTTTGTGTAGATCCAGATATTCTGACTATGTTATTGAGAGTTGCGTCTGCACGACGGGAGACTTCAAGATGTACCTGCTTGACGTTCGCAGGCTGGGGTCACCATTTTACTTCATTATGCTACTGTTAAATTGTAATTCAAAACAATATTGTGTTTACAAATTCTAGTGTATTTTAGTCGTGCTTATGACTCCGTACTACTGGTTTTGGAAAATGTATAACTATTGGCCGCTTGCGGCTATGTATGTCATTTAATGGTTTATGATAAATTATTAAATAGTTCAATTTTGTTATTAAGTCAGCATGTGTTAGGCTTACCTAGTCTTAGAGACTAGGTACCATCACGGTATTCTAAGGTGGGGAATTGGGGTCGTGATAATTAGGCCTGGATAGTGATTTTTGACTTGGGCGTATGCTCGGATTTGTATTTGAATGTTTCTATAAGGTTTCGGCACTATTTGGTGAAAGTTGGCAATAGGTTTGGAAAGTTTATAGGTTTTTGACCAGGAGTTGAATTTGATGATATCGAATTCGGATTATGATTCCTATAGATGGAATATGTCCACTATTTTATTTGGAGCTTGTGTGCTTAAATGTGAAGTCATTTCGAGTTGATTTGATATGGTTCGACATGACTTTTGGAAGTTAAAAGTTCAAAAGTCGTTAAGTTTGATTTGATATTCGATTCGTGGTTTTGATATTGTTATGTGTAATTTGAGGCTTCGAGTGGATCCACGTTGTGTTTTGGGACTTGTTAGCTGGTTTGGATGGGGTCCTGGGGGCCTCGAGTGTGTTTTGGATGAGTTGCGGACCATGTTTTGCATTTATTGCATTGCTGATGATTCAGGCCTCTGATGTTTTCGCATCTGCGGTGGATGGCCGTGGATGCACTGCCGCAGGTATGACCATTTGGGCCCAGATGCATTGTATAGTGAAGGCTAGCTAGGAGCGCAGGTGCGAAGCTCGCATATGCGGACATGTGGGCGCAGAAGCGAGTCGGCTAGGAGTTGAGTTTTGCTCATCTACGATGATCTTTCCGCAAATGCAGATCCCCAGGCACGTGAGTACCTCTGCATGTGCAGATGCCTGGGTTGGAGAGTGACTCGCAGGTGCGAGATTTGGACCATAGAAGCGGTGGTCGTAGATGCGACAACGTGACCGCATATGCGAAAATGCTGGGCAGATTCTATATAATTCGAGGGTTTGTTCATTTTATCATAGTTTGAGCAATAGAGCTCGGAATTGGATGATTTTTGAGGCAATTTTCAGTACATGGATTGGGGTAAATATTTTTTTTTTAATCGGTTTTGATTATATTTTGTGATTCCATCTTCGATTTTTGGTAACTAATTGGTGATTTTGAAAGAGAAATTGGGGGTTTTGTCTATACTTTCCTAAAGTGAATATTTGAGTTTTGAACATCGATGCAGAGTCGCATTTGAGTGAAATTAGTATGATTCAACTCATAATTGAACGGGTTATCGTAATTGTTAAGTTTTTTTCGGGTTCCGAGGTGCAGGCCTGGCTTTGACTTAAATTTTTTGATTAAAGATTTGACCTTTATCGCTTGGGTTTGTTTTCCTAAGGCATTATTTGATGTTTTGAGTTGCTTATGGCTAGTTTCGAGCCGTTCAGAGGTTGATTTGTGCGGGATGGCATTGCTTGAGGTAAGTATCCTATCTAAACTTGGTTGAGGCACTAGTTACCTGATTTATTTGTGATAGCTACATGCTGTAGGTACATACATGTGTGGGGTTTGAGCCCATGTGCGAGCATCGGTGGATATATCCATGTTTGGAATAGTTCTTAGGCTATGATATACCTAGAATTGACTGCTAAGATTTAAGCTATGATGTATGTTATACTTGTAACCTGATTGTGTACTATTTGATCCATGTTTGAGGATTGCATAGAGACTAATTCCCTAAATGAACTTGAAAATCGATATCTGTGTAAAGAAATTGCCGATTTGAGCTATGATAGCACATTTTGCACATGCTACACTTTAACATGTCATTATACCAGTTGAGGAGCATGAAATCTTGATATTCATTCATCATATACATGTATTCTTGTATATTTGCTTCTGTGCGATATGATTTGGACTGGATTCCTGTGAAGACGTCGGACAGATTGTATTATTATGTATGTGACCATGCCAGACGGAGTGTGTTGTTATGCTTGTGATCACGCCGAGCAGATTTATTTGTTATGCCTATGACCATGCCAGGCAAATTGTGTTGTTATGCATGTGACCACGCCGGGAGAATTGTGTTGTTATGCCTGTGGCCATGCCGGGCAGAGCGTATTGTTATGCCTCTAACCACGTGGGGCGGATCCGCTAAATTGAGCATGTGACCAAGCCACACGGATTATGATATTGAGCCTGTGACCACGCTAGGATAATATCACATTGAATTGGCCATGGTTGCATGTCGATATGGATCAATTCCCCTAGGTTCACCCTCTCATGTTTCTCTCTTGATGGTGCACACGCGGATTATGAGAAACTGACGGGTTTCTTGTTGATGTGAGCTCTGCTAGAGCTGGTTATTATTATTTGGATCAGGTTGTATGTTGCAACATGCCTTATTGGCTTATTGTTATATGGATCGGGTTGCTCTCCGCAACGGACTAATATTTGGTTATTGCATTTCATCTTTACTTGCAATTTCCTTGACAGTTTACCTGATTTACTTGCATATATTCTATATATGTTGGATTGTTTATTAAGTAGAACACTTTTAAAACAAAGAATTGTGAGCACCAAGGTGGTTTTTACCTCTGGTATCATAATTTGATCATATATCAACTATATACTTGTTAAATTTTTGAACTGCACAGGTGATCAACGAGTATCATTTATAGTTCTTTCTTCTATTACCTCAGCTAGGTTAGTTAGGATACTTATTGAGTACATAGGGTCGGTTGTACTCATACTGCACTTCTGCACCTTGTGTATTGTTATATGGATCGAGTTGCGCTCCACAATAGATTGATATTTGGTTATTGCATTTCATCTTTACTTGCAATTTCCTTGACTGTTTACCTGATTTACTTGCATATCTTCTATATATGCTGGATTGTTGATTGAGTAGAACACTTTAAAACAAAGAATTGTGAGTACCAAGGCGGTTTTTACCTCTGGTATCCTGATTTGATCATATATCAGCTGTATACTTGTTAAATTTATGAACTGCATAGGTGATCAGCAAGTATCATATGTAGTTCTTGCTTCTACTGCCTTGCCTAGGTTAGTTAGGATACTTATTAAGTACATGGGGTCGGTTGTACTCATACTACACTTTTGCACCTTGCGTGCAAATCTTGGAGCTGATGTTGTTGTGTACGATGAGAGCTAGCATTGAAGATGTACCTACGTTCCGGTTATAATTGCCACTTGCCTTTAGTAGCTTTAGATTTGTAAATCTGTTTATGTATATTCTGAACAAATGATGTATTTATTTTGTAGCAGCATTGTGAATTATAATTCCTAGAAGCTCATGATTTGTACTATTAGTCCTTGAGATTTTGTATAGATTTTTAGTTATTTCATTTATTGATCCTTTATTACTTCATTATAGTTTTATTGATTGTTATCTGGCTTACCTAACGGGTTGAGTTAGGTGCCATCATGACTAGTTGGATTTTGGGTCGTGACAAGTTGGTATCAGAGCTCTAGGTTCATAAGTTTTACGAGTCATGGGAAAATGTCTAGTAGATTATTGCAGATTGGTACGAACAGTTCGGTCATTTTGAGCTTTAGCGATATGTTCACTAGTTTAGAGTCTTAAATGACTTCATATTGTGTATTATGACTTGCGTGCATGGTCGTATTTGAATTTCGGATGTTTCGGGATGAAATTGGATGAGTGATTCTCACTTTACAAGATTATGTTGAAAATGTTAATCAAGGTTTGACTTTTCTGAAAACAACCCCGTAACGGTTTTTGATGGCTCCAATAGGTTCGTATCATGTTTTTGGACTTGGGCATATGCCCGGAATCAAATTCGAAGGTTCGTAGGTTGATTTGTGTTGTTTGCCGAAAGTTGGCAATTTAAAGGCTTAGAACCTTTATAAGTTTTACCGTAGGTTGATTTCATAGCTATCATGTTTGGATTTCTATTGTGGGACTTGAAATAGGTATGTTTTGTCATTTGGAACTTGTCCGCAAATTTTGGCGTCATTCCCAGTTGATTTGATAGGAATCGGACGTGCGGTTGTGTTTTTAGAAGTTCTTGAGTGTCATGTTGATCTCATGTGTTTTGGAGGTCCGATTCGTGATTTCGGATGTTATTTTGATGATTTTATCACAGCGATCGAGTTCGTATTATGTGTTTAGACTTGTGTTGATGTTTGGTTTGGAGCCCCGAGGGCTCAGCTGAGCCTCGGACGTGTTGCAGAGTGTTTGCATTTGCGATGGTGAGTCCGGGTAAGATTTTCTCGCATTTGCAATCAGAAAGGTCGCATATGCGAGTTGTCTATGGTTCGCATTTGCGAACATAATGTTGCATTTGCGACAGTAGCAAGGATGTGAGGTTCTTCACTTTTGCGATTGTTTCTTCACATTTGCAGGGTTCGCATTTGCGACACCTGCAACTGGACAAAAAGCTGAGAGGCAGGATTTTTAGTCTCATTTTCGTGTTTTGGAACCCTAGACTCGGTAGGAGGCGATTTTGTACGGGGATTTTTATCTACAATCATTTGGTTAGTGATTTTGTTCAATTTCAAAATATTTTACATGATTATATGTGAGTCTTAACATCAAAATCTACAGAATCAAAGTGAAACTTTGGGAAACTTTGTCTATATTTTGAAAAAAAAAGAATTTTGAGAGTCGATTTGAACTCGGATTTTGAAACAAAACACATATATGGACTCGTGGGTCATGGGTAGTAGGAATCTACCATTGGACCACGGTTTTGATCAGGCGAGCCCCGAGTTGACTTCTGTAGACTTTTGAGGAATTGTGTAAAGATCATAGCTAATTTTAGGAATTGATTTCTCTTGTATTATTTGATGTTATTGAGTCGATTTTGGTTAGATTTGAGGCGAGCAGAGGTAATTGTAAAGGAGAAGCTATTTTTGAGTATTGGTTGAGGGCTTTTGAGGTAAGTATCTTGCCTAACTTTGTGTGGGGGAATTACCTCATAGGGATTGGTGGTTTTCACTTTTTGAACTACGTGAATGATGTGTACACAAGGTGATAAGTGTGTACACGACTTATATGTGAAAATTGACCGGTCTAGACTCTTAGGTTCTTATGTACGTTAAAATGAATTTGTCTCATCATGTCATATACTCCATCGCTGAATTTACCCTACATGCCTTATTTGAAGTTGATTGGTTCATGTTCTACCCTTTATTGCCAAATATACAATTATACAAGTTATTGCCTCTTTTATTGCCATGTTCTCTTCTATAGTTGATTATCCTTAATTTAAGTTATTATTATCTCTTCCGTTATTGACATATCCTTATCTGAGGTCGCTGTTACATATTATCTCTCCTATTGTTGAGTTACTATTATTTGATATCGTTTTTACACACTATCTCTCTCATTGTTGAGTTATTCTTCTTTGAAACCATTATTGCTTGTTATGTCTTTCATTGTGAGCTCGTTCTTCCATTCTTTGTGTTTAGTAATTCTTGCGTTGATTTACCTATTATACCCCCGTGTTATTGTTGTTGTTGTTGCACTTAGTGTTGTTGAGCCGAGGGCTACGTGTGGTTGTTTTATTGGAATTTTTGTGGAGGAAATGTTATAGCATATGAGCACATGTGGTGCGAGTTGTTATACTGTGTTGTTATATTTTTGGCACACATGATATTGTTGAAAGGATTGTCGGGGAGTTAGCACGTGAGTTGTCCATGCTATTGTTATTTATATTGCACATGCGACGTGACAAGGCGGGCTACATATGTCGTTTAGCGCATGTGGCGAGACAAGGCGGGAATATTATTATGCACGTGCGTTGAGACAATGTGGGCATTTATATTATTGTTGCGCACGTGGAGAGACAAGGGGGCTATGTCGAGGATAATTTGTGATAAATTGTGATGGCCTAGGGGCATTGTTCTTGATGATATTTTTTTAGTGGTGTGCCTACCTTGTGTGAGTCACGCATTTTATGCTTTGTTGTATTGTCCCCTAAGTGCCATTCGTTGTCTCTGCTCTTACTTGTTGACTCGAGTTGTGATAGAATACTTGCACAAACATACATGTAATTAATTAATCATATCGGTTTAAGAAAATGAACCTTGATGTTTATTTATCATTTGCATGTATTCTCGTATACTTGCTTTCTGTGCGAGAGTTGTACTGTTGGCACGTGAGTTATCCGTGAGGTAATGAGATATTGCTACTATTGGCACGTGAGTTGTCCGTGCGGTTATGAGGTATTGTTATTGCTAGCACGTGAGTTGTCCGTGCGGATATAAGGTCTTGTCACTCCCTTAGCACGTGAGTTTTCCGTGCAAATATGAGGTACAAATGGTATTGACAGGTGAGTTGTCCGTGTAGCACGTGATTTGTCCGTGCGATTGTGAATTTTAATGTGGGTACAAGATGCCAAGTGATTAGGGTTCATGACTTGGGACCCGCAAATTGTAGTTATAAGGTGCGGTACCCCGAGAAAATTCTAGTATAAATCTTGTGTAAAAGCGGTTGTTCATTGGCTTGTTACCTATTTTTGCTTACTTGGTTTACCAGACTTTAACTATTCAGCTTACTCTACGGCGTTATTACCTGTTTGTTCCTTGTTGCTAATTGTTGCTTCTAGTTTTCTATTTTAACTATTGTCTTTTTACCATGCTTAGTTCTATATTGATATTGTTCCCTTGTATTCATAATTGTACAGATTATTATGTCTAGTAGGTGTCTTGACTGTCCCTCGTCACTGCTCCACTGAGGTTAGTCTTGATACTTACGGAGTACCGCTGTGGTGTACTCATGCTATGCTTGCTGCATGTGTTTTTGGTGCAGATCCAGGTACGTCAGAGCTTGTTGATCACTAGATAGCTGATCGAGTATTGCCGTGGAGACTTCAAGGTATACCTGTCGTCGCGTTCGTAGGCCTCGGAGTCACCTTCTGGAATTTTACCTTGTATTGCCTATTTCTATTCCGGAACAGTTGTACTTATAGATTTTCTAGTAAACTCAGTAGATCTTATGACTTATACTACCGGTTTTGAATGTTGTGTATCTACCTTGGATTGTTGACTTATTATAGAAATTTTCATTTCATGCTTAATAGTTAATTGGTTAAAATCGGTTATTAATTCGGTAAGTGTTAGGCCTACCATCACGATTCCTAAGGAGGGATTTTGGGTTGTGACAATATGACAGTCATGACAAATCGGTAGGTTAATTTGTATTATTTTGCCAAAAGGTTGATTTGTATTATATTGTACATGCGGTTGTGTTTTTAGAAGTTCTTGAGTTTCATGTTGTTTTCATGTGTTATGGATGTTCGATTCGTGATTATTTTGATGATTTAATTGCACGAGTGACTTCGTGTTATGTTTTTAGACTTGTGTTGATGTTTGGTTTGGAGCACCGAGGGCTGGGGTGAGTCTCGGATGTGTTGTAGTGTTTGATAGAGTTTAAGCATTGCCAGTTTTGCACAGATGCCTCAGGTCTCGCATTTGCGAGATATGGATCGCAATTGCGATATTAGCTGTAGTCAGCTAGGTTCGCATTTGCGAACCCAGAGTTCGCATTTGTGATCAGAAAGGTCACATATATGAGGTGTCTATGGTTCGCATTTGCAAACGTAATGTCACATTTACACAATAGCAGGGATATGAGATTCTTCGCTTATGCGATTGTTTCTTTGCATTTTTGGGGTTCGCATTTGCAAAACCCAGGTCACATTTGCGACACCTGCGACTGGATAAAAAGATGAGGGACGAGATTTTTAGTCTCATTTTCATATTTTGGTACCCAAACTCGGTAGGAGGTGATTTTGAAGGGTGATTTTCATCTATAATCATTGGGTATGTGAGTCTTAATATCAAAATCTAGAGAATCAAAGTGAAATTTTAGGAGAATGAAAATTTGAGTTTTGATAGTCGATTTGGACTCGGATTTTGAAACAAAACGCATATATGGACTCGTGGGGTCATGGTAGTCAGAATCTACCATTGGACCCCAGTATTGATTGGCCAAGCCTCTGGTTGACTTTTGTTGTCTTTTGAGGAATTGTGTAAAGACTATAGCTTTAATTATTGGAATTGATTTCTCTTGCATTATTTGATATTACTGGGTCGATTTTGGTTAGATTTGAGCCGAGAGAAGGTGAAATGTAAAGGAGAATCTATTTTTGAGTATTGGTTTAGGGCTTTTAAAGTAAGTATCTTGCCTAACATTGTGTGGGGGAATACCTCGTAAGGATTGGTTGTTTGCACTATTTGAACTACGTAAAAGACGTGTACACGAGGTGACGAGTGTGTACACAGCTTATATGTGAAAATTGACCAGTTTAGACTCTTAGTTTCTTATGTACATTAAAATGAAGTTTTTTCATCATGTTATATCCTCCATCGCTAAATTTACCCTACATGTCTTATTTGAAGTTGATTGGTTCTGTTCTACCCTTTATTGCCAAATATACCCGTATATGTCTTAATTGAAGTTGTTGCCTCTTTTATTGCCATGTTATCTCTTCTGTAGTTGATTATCCTTAATTGAAGTTATTGTTATCTCTTTCGTAGTTGATTATCCTTAATTGAAGTTATTGTTATCTCTTCCGTAATTGATTATCCTTAATTGTAATTATTGTTATCTCGTCCATTGTAGACTTATCCTTATCTGAGGTGGTTGTTACATGTTATCTCTCCTATTGTTGAGTTACTCTTATTTGATATCGTTGTTACATACGATCTCTCTCATTGTTGAGTTATTCTTGTTTGAAACCATTATTACTTGTTATGTCTTTCATTGTGATCTCGTTCTTCCATTCTTTGTGTTTAGTAATTATTGTGTTGATTGTACTCAGTGTTGTTGAGCCGAGGGCTGCGTGTGGTTGTTTTATTGGAATGTGCGGAGGAAATATTGTGGCATATGGGCACATATAGTGCGAGTTTTTATATTGTGTTGTTATGTTTGGCACACGTGATATTGTTGAGAGGATTGTCGGGGTGTTCGCACGTGAGTTGTTCTTACTATTATTATTATTATTACCCATGCGGCGTGACAAGGCGAGCTATAGATGTGGGTTTGTGCATGCGGCGAGAAAAGGCAGGAATATTATTATATGTATGCGGAAAGACAAGGAGGGCGTTTACTTTATTGTTGCGCACGTGGCGAGACAAGGGGGAGCTAGGTCGGGGATGATTTGTGATTACGTGTGATGGCCTGGGGGCAATGTTATTGATGATATTTGTGTAGTGGTATTCCTATCTTGTGTGGTTCATGCATTTTACGCTTTATTGTATTGTCTCCTATGTGCCATTCGTTGTCTGTCCTCTTACTTGTTGAATCTAGTTGTGATAGAGTACTCGCACAAGCATACACATAATTAATCACTCATATCAGTTTAAGAAGATGAACCCTGATGTTTACTGATCATTTACATGTATTCTCGTATACTTTCCTTCTGTATGAGAGTTGTATTGTTGGCACGTGAATCGTCCATGTGGTTATGAGATATTGCTACTATTGACATATGAATTGTCCGTGCGGTTATGAGGGATTGTTATTGCTGGCACGGGAGTTGTCCGGCGGATATGAGATCTTGTCACTCCCTTAGCACGTGAGTTGTCTGTGTAGATATGAGGTACTAATAGTATTGACACGTGAGTTGTCCATACGATTATGAATTTAATGTGTGCACAAGACGGCAAGTACAACTTTCTTTCGGTCTCAACATAAATTTTGACATGATCCTTCTCTTGACTACAAATTCAAGGCTGAACCCAAAAGATGCTTATTCTGAAACCTACGCACACTGTGAAATCCAACCATGTTTTATATTGGTAGTATAAATCTTGCCCAACCTCCCCTCAAAACTATCTCTTTCATCGACACTATAATTTTTGACCGGTACTTCCGCCGATGAACTCCTCTGGCTCCGGCGACCAGGTAGGCGACCCCCCCCCTCTCTCTCTCTCGCCATTCTCTCTCTCCGCCCTTCTCTCTTTCTTCCCCCTTTTTTCTCTTTCTTTTCTTCTCCACCTTCTTAACCCTAGCAGCAGCTATTTTTCCGAAGACCACGTCGGCGCCCTTCCTTCATTCTTCTTCTATTTAGTTTCGACTGCTTCTTTTCTTCTTCTTTCTTCTTCCTTAAACCTTTCTCTGCCAGCTGTGTCTCTACCCCGCCGCTATTCTTCGGTGACATCAGACAGGTCCGGCGACTTCAATTGGGACACCATAAAACCCGTGTGTCACGTTGGTGATGGTGGCAACCCTGCATTCCTTTATTTTTCATAGTCATGTGGGGTGTTTTGTGTGTAGCATGTAGCATTTTTGTGGCTGTTTGGTGCCGGGAGGGACGCGCACATGCAAAAGTAGCAAAGCAAATCGGCTAGTAGGAACAAGGGTAGTACGTCAGGTTTCACAGCATAGGAGCACACCAAGTCGAAAGGCCAGGTTATATTCGTGGGAATTGGTACCTCCCGCCTCCTATTTCTCTTTCCCCTGCGTTAGTAATTTGATGTCGTAGTAGTTCGTACTTAGTCTAGTCATTCTAGTAGTGGGCCTGTAGTTACTATTTGTTCCCTTTGAGTTTGGACCTTTTCTTGATCTGTGGTGGTGTTTTATTTCTTGACTTTCGTAGGTATAGCGGCTATGGTTTTTAATAGCAGAGTAGGGTCATGTCCTCAGGGAGGGTGGGTGGTGGGGCAGGGGTAGGGCAAAGGGCAGGACGGGGCCCACGAGGGGTAAAGGGAACGATGCTTATAGGTTGAGAATTGGATCATGGAATATAAGGACTTTGACGGGTAAGTCTATAGAGCTCGCAAAGATTCTCCAGAAGAAGAAAGTCAATATAGCTTGTGTTCAGGACTAGGTGGGTAGGATTAAAGACGAGGAATGCATACGAGTATATGTTGTGGTACTCCGGAGGCGTGAAGGGCAAGAATAGAGTGGGTATTTTTGTGGATAGAGAGCTCAAAGAGTCAGTGGTAGAGGTTAGGCGGGCGAATGACATATTGATGGCGATTAAGTTAGTAGTTGGAGGGAGCACTCTGAATGTCATTAGCGCTTATTGCTGCAAGCGGGCTTGGACAAGGAGGTAAAAAGGCGCTTCTGGGAGGCGTTGGACGAGGTGGTGCGGGGTACTCTGCCTATGGAGAAGTTATTTATAGGAGGGGATTTCAATGGTCATATTGGGTTGTCTGCTGGTAGCTATGGCGAGGTGTAACACTCCATAAATTTGGACTAGGTGTGGACATGTTAAATAAGTACTAATGTGATATTTAAGACATGTGAAGTTCTATCGGGATGTGTATAGGTGGAAATAATCGTTTGGAATCAAGACGGAGAGTGAGGTGCATAAGATTTGATAAAATCAACTAAGTTTATGAAAGGTCTATCTTTCAACCCACTTTCATGGATTTATGTTAAGAATTAGAGAAAACTCAAAACGCCAAAGTTGTAGCCCTTTGCAATAGCTTTCCAACGATATATTGTAGAGCCCAAAAGAATTTCTGTGCAAAGTTTACTACACAATGCGCAGTATGCGCGCCCAGGTGTGCGCCCGGATGGTCTTGTGTGCGGCTGCACACTTGTGGCAGTGCTACTGCCCTGCTGTCCGTTCAGGTGCGCGTTTGGGCCTTCAGGTGCATGGGAGCACACCCAGGGGGTCATTTTTAAAGCCCTACTTCGTCCCCCACACCCCAAAACACAAAAACTTGCTCTAGAAAGGTAAGCTCTCAAGAACCTAACTCCTCAGAGGTCCCTCCACCACCCAAGGTAAATTATAATGGTGATTCTAAGTTAATTGCAATGCCCCAACACCTTACTAACATGGATAAATCCTGCAAATCATTAGATATTTGATCGAGACATCGTTGTTGAGAGAAGAAACCCTAGAACTCAAATTCAAGAGGATTGAACGTCAAAAGGTAATATCTTCACCATTTAATTGACTATAGCATTGGCTAATGATTATAGACTCTAAGTTCATGACATATGAGTTGATGAGTTTGATAGAAAAGGATGAACAGTTATAGATTTGGGTTATTGGTTGTTGATTATTGATTAAGGGTATTTTTTCTCTTATGGGTGATGAAAAATGATGTTGATTATAACAATTTGATATTTTAGAATTTATCTTGGAGCAAGAGAATGGGTTGTTGGGTGTAGAAACATCATTCATGAGGGTTATGAGGCTTTACGCCCATAAAGTGTTTGATGAAATGTCTAAGTGACCAAAACATGAGTATTATTGCTAATATGGAATCCAATTGACTTGTACTGATATAGATTAAAGTTGAAAAGGTTGGCAAACATTGTATTACGCTCAATAGCAGGAAGTTAAGGTATGTAAGGCTAACTCTCTATGTTTGGGAATGTTAATGATTCTCCCTACACTATTTTCCTTCTACAACGTTACTAAATGCCTCAGAAATATAGTTGAGTTTAGTTCCTTGAATAGTTGCAGAACTTCTATTCTCTAGCTTCGTAATTCGTTCATGATTTTCATTCTGAATGTTGTGAGCTCATTGTGTAATCAATATAGACTTGATTTGATGCCCATAAGTCTCAGTCTAGATTTCTCAGCATGTCATAAATAGTTAAAGTTTTAGTTTTCATAATCAGTTCAAGAATACATGTCTTAGTCTTGTCCTATTCAGTATTCCAGTATCATGTAACTCAATATGATTCAGTATTTCAGCATCACATATTGCAGTATGATTTTTAGTTTTTGAATTTTAATCCTTGAATGTTGAACGCCTGTATTTGGGCCTGGGGCCGTAATTTATGTTTTATGCATGTTTGGACCTGAGGCCGTAGTTATGTATACGTATACTTGGGCCTGAGCTTGTAGCTTGTGCATATATATATTGGGCACGAGGCCGTAGTTAAACAGGTTGCTCATCATTCAGAAGAGGGGGTATTCATATTCTTACTTCCTTTGATCAGTTCAGCTATCTGTTATCAGCTATCAATTATTAGTTATCAGTTATCACTTCAGCTATCTGTTATCGGCTATCAATTATCATTTCAGTTTTAGTTTTAACAGTTCATTTCAGTTATCAATTATCAGTTCTCAGTTATCAACTCAGTATCAATTTCAGCATTTATAGTTCTTTCTTTTAGTTGCTTTATATACCAATGCAATTCAAATGTACTAATGTCCCTTTTACCCGAGGCCTACATCTCACGATGCAGGTAATGATTTATAGGTTGACGATTCAGAGCGCTAGGATTCTCGTACCAACTATTTGGTGATCCCCAATTCTTTCAGGGCAATATAGTTACCTTATAGTCTTCAGTATTTTTAGACATAAGTGTTTTCAGTACTTTATTAGAGGCTGCATAGACTAGAGTAACAGTTAGACAGAGTCACAGGCTTTTCATGTTAAGCAATGTTTGCTACAGATATGTTCCAGAATTATATAAGTGTTTCCACCTTTTGATTTATATCATTCAGACTTTCAGTATATCAACATGTGCTAGATAATCTTCCGCATTCAGTATGTTATGATATCACATGTTGATTCAGCCAGCCAGTTGGTTCGCTCGGTCACATGTAGTCAGGCACCGGGGGCCGTGTTACGTCCAGGCCTAGGTTCAGGGCGTGACACGAGGTGCTCGGTGACTTCGATTTTGGGGATAGGAACGTAGGAGAAACTTCACTATTGGGTTTCGTTAGAGATTTTGAGTTGGTGATCATGAACTCTATTTTTCCGAAAAGGGAGGAGCATTTGATTACTTTCTGGAGTATCGTGGCTAAGATTCATATTGATTATCTCGTCCTCAAGAGGTGTGATAAGGGGTTGTGCGAGGATTGTAAGGTGATCCCGAGTGAGAACCTCGCGACACAACATAGGATTCTGGTGATGGACATCGGTATTATGATAAAGAGGAAGATGAAGTTTGTACAGGGTCAATCGAGTATCAAGTGGGGAGTTTTGACTAAGGATAATGCGCAGGAGTTGGGGGG
>MCJB01043321.1:77068-95397 GCA_002018475.1 Nicotiana obtusifolia
GGGGGGGGGGGGGGGGGCAGTTAACAGCTATAGGCTTGGAAGAATGGTGGGGATGCTAGCATTATGTGGACGGCGACGGCGGGCTGTATATGGGAGGCAGCGAGAGAGGTGTTAGGGGTCTCTAAGGGTTACTCTGGCGAGCACCAAGGCGACTGGTGGTGGAATGACGTGGTCCAGGGTAAAGTGGAAGAAACGAAAGAGACATACCTTAAGTTAGTGGATAGCACCAACGAGGAGCAGAGGATAGCGAATAGAGAAAGATATAAGGAAGCTAGGAGGGAGGCGAAATTAGCGGTCATGGGGCTAAGACTATTGCATTTGGTCGGCTGTATGAGGAACTGGGGGCCAAAGGTGATGACGAAAAGTTATTTGGCTGGCCAAAGTGAGAAAGAGGAATGCTCATGACCTGGATCAAGTTAGGTACATCAAAGACGAGGAAGGGCGTGTATTGATGGAAGAGGCCCAGATTAAGCAAAGATGCCAGTCGTACTTTCATAAACTTCCGAATGAAGATGGGAACAAAAACATCATGTTAGGTGATTTGGGGAACTCCAAGAGTCACCAAGACTTGAGGTACTGTTGGCGTATTAATGTTGAGGAGGTCGGGGGAGCGAGCGTAAGATGTGTCGGGGCAAAGCGACCGGACTAGACGAGATTCCAGTAAAATTTTGGAGCTACGTGGGTAGAGCAGGCTTGGAGTGGCTGACTGAGCTGTTTAATGTTATTTTCAGGACGAAGAGGATGCCAGATGAATGGAGGTGGAGTACGATGATTCTGTTGTACAAGAACAAAGGTGATATACAAAATTATAACAACTATAGGGGTATACTGAGCCATACCATGAACGTTTAGTAAGGGTGGTGGAAGGGAGGGTAAGGAGGGCGGTGTCTATATCTGGGAACTAGTTCGGGTTCATGTCGGGTCATTCTATTACGAAAGCTATCCACCTTATCATGAGGTTGGTGGAACAGTATAGAGATTGAAAGAGGGATTTGCATATGGTGCTTATTGACCTAGAGAAGGCATATGACAAGGACCTTAGGGACGTTCTTTGGAGAGGTGTGACGACCCGGTTAGTCGTCTCATGAGTTACCACTCTGTTTTCCTCATTTCTGCCTTATTATGCTTCGCTATCCGTATTTTACGTAATCACGTTGAATAGTTTGCGTTCGGAGTGGATTTGATAAGAAATGAGAAACTTAGTCTCTTTTAAGAAAGTTAAGTTGTAAAAGTCAACCGGTAGTTGACTTATGAGTTAGAGGGCTCGGATGTGAGTTCCGATGGTTCGGTTAGTTTTGGGAGATGATTTATGACTTAGGAATGTGAACGGAATTGGTTTTGGAAGTCCCGTGTAGAATTAGGCTTGAATTGGTGAAGTTGGAATTTTTGGGGATTTTCGATTGATAGGCGGGATTTTGATCCGAGGGTCGGTATGGAATTCTGAAGGTTGCTGTAGCTTTGATATGTGATTTAGGACTTATGTACAAAATTTCAGGTCATTCGGACATGGTTTGGTCGGGTTTAGATCAAAAGAGCAATTTAGAAGATTTTTGAAATCCTTAGGCTTGAACCTGACGCGAATTGGTGTTGATAGGTTGTTCTGAGCGTTCCGAAGGTCGGAACAAGTTTAAATAATTTTATGGGGTAGGTTGGTGTATCTGTTTGAGGTCTCAGCGGCCTCGGGTGAGTTTTGGGTGGTTAAACAGACCATTTCATCGTTGGAAAGAAAAATCTGCAGAAAAACCAGAGCCAATATGTGGTCGCATTTCTCAAATACGGACTACATATCTCACAATGAGATAGCAAACTCAAACAGAATTCTGGGCAAGATTCATGTCAAAAATGCGGTCAGAAATGCGGTTGCATTTCTGAAATGCGGATCGCATTTCACCACACTGAGACCGCAGACCGGGACAGGTTTCTGGACAAAAATAAATGTCGAAAATGCGGTCGCATTCTTGACATGCTGACCGCAAACCATGCCTCACACTGAATTTGCGATGAAGGCTAGGGTTCAATCTGCGATGGTTGCGTCCGTAATGCGGACCGCATATCTGTTATGCGACAGATATGCGATCGCATTTAGGGCCTGACAAGGGCGTTTTTTGTCTCGATTTTTTACCCCTTTATAAATAGAAATCAGTACCCATTTTCCATGCAAAACCCATTTGCGTTACCCACAAAGAGAAACACCTCCAAACACCATAAAATCACAGCAAATCAACCTCAAAACTATATCCAAAAGAGATTTTCTAGGACAAATTCTTAAAAGAAGGAGTTTGGCCATCTTGAATATAGTTGGAGCCATAGAACTTGGATTTGCAACTAATCTTGAAGGGATTTTGGAAGATTTTCAAGGGAAACATCGGGGTAAGTGACTCAATCTTGGTCAAATTACCCAAACCTATTGCTATTCTAGTATGTAATTAGTAATTTAAGCTGGGGAAATTGTAGAAAAACCCTAAGCTTAGATTTTAAGACTTGGAGGTCGAACCGATGTAGGAATTTGATGAATTTTGTATGGTTGAACTCGTGGGGAGATAAAGAACCCGTTGATGTGAAAATTACTAAGCTTTGAGAAGTGGGCCCGGGGCTCAGGTTTTGCTAATTTCGGAATTTCTTAGTATTTATTGATTGTTTTCACGTGGGCTTTATTACCCCTGCATATTGTGACAAATTAGTTTTAATTTTGGATAGATTCGACGCCCGCGGAGGCCAATTCAAAGGGCAAAGGGGTCGCGGGCTAAGAATTTAGCCGGTTCGAGGTGAGTAGTGATTGTAAATGATGCTCTGAGGGTTAGAAAACCCGGATTGCACATCGTAGTGCTATATCGAGGTGAGGCACGCGCTCGATGATGAGCGTGGGGTCGTTTACTACTGGGGATTGTGACTTGATCCATCCCGATTGATGATTTTTACTACATATTTGATTGACAACTTGTTTGATATCATCATGATTTGGGCTGGTTGCCATATTTGGGCTTCATGCCGGTTATTTGAACCCTTCGGGGGTATTTATCACTATTTCCTCACTGTTTTGATTCATTACTTGAACTCAATCATGTTATTTTCCACTGTTTACAACTCAGTCACTTTTACTCAGTTTTAAAATTTAAATGACATTTTAAATGATGTAAAAGGGATCGGGTGGGTACGCCTACCACGAGATATGATGTAAAAGGGATCGGGTGGTGCGCCTACCACGAGATATGATGTAAATGAGATCGGGTGGCACGCCGCCACAAGATATGATATAGCGCTTGGGCCGTAAGGGGCCCCTCCCGGAGTCTGTACACCCCCTATGAGCGCAGGGTACCCAGTGTGATGTGAAATATAGCCAGGGATGTTACAGTTGGTAACAATGGCAACTGGTAACCAGAGCTGGGGAGATTTTTTTTTAAATGATACTGAGCCCAGGGATGTTACAGTTGGTAAAAATGGCAACTGGTAACAAAAGCTGGGGAGATTTTGCTTGATTTCTCACTGATTTACTATTTTCAAATCATGGTTTGCTGCTTCATTATGCATTGCCTTGTGCTCTACGTGTTTCCTTACTTTCAGTCATTATTTATATGTATTACTCACTGAGTTGGAAGTACTCACATTACTCCCTACACCATGTGTGCAGATTCAGGCGTTATTGGTTCCGCTCCGAGGCATTGACTACTACTGTCAGAGCGGTGATTCAGAGATTACGAGGTAGCTGTTGGCGTCCACAGCCCCATATCTCTATTATCTTGTTGTTTCCACACTCTTCAGACAATTGTGCTGAATGTTGTATATATATGTATTTATTAGACTGGTAGTAGGATCCATATTTGCTCATGACTTTGTGACACCCCGGTTTGGGCTGTTGTCGGGATGGTTAGCTATATTTCAGCAATTTACTGTTATTAAACCATACTTATATTACTTTTGTGTTGTTTAACTGCTTAAAATGAGGTTTCGTTTGAATTGGCTAGCCTTGTCTTCAAGAGAGGTGCCATCACGACCGGGTTTGGGATTTTGGGTCGTGACAAGAGGCCTGGAGGTGAAAGATGTGCCGGTAGCTTATATTAGGGTGAGCTAAGACTCAGGTTAGGACTGTGGGAGGTGACTCAGAGCCTTTTTTGGTGGTTATGGAGTTACATCAAGGATCTTCGTTCAGCCTGTTCTTATTTTCCTGGCGATGGACACACTGACACACCATATTGACGGGGAAGAGCCCTGGTATATGTTATTCACTGATGATATAGTTCTGATTGATGAGACGCGCAGCGACTTTAACAAGAGACTGGAGGTAAGGAGGCAGGCCCTAGAGTCTAAAGGTTTCAAGTTGAGTAGGACCAAGATAGAATATTTGGAGTGTAAGTTCAGTGATGTGTCGAGGGAAGTAGACGTGGAAGTGAGGCTTAACTCGCAAGTCATTCCTAAGAGAGAGAGAGTTTCAAGTACCTAGGGTTAATTATATAGGAAGATGGGGAGATCGACGGGGATGTCATGCATCGTATCGAGGTGGGGTGGATGAAATGAAGATTAGCGTCTGGAGTACTGTGTGACAAGAATGTGCCACTGAAACTTAAAGGTACGTTCTATAGAGTGGTGGTTAGCCAGCTATCTCGTATGGGGCTGAGTGTTGGCGAGTCAAGATTTCAGATATCCAGAAGATGAAAGTAGCAGAAATGAGGATGTTGAGATTAATGTACGGCCACACTAGGATGGATATGATTAGGAATGAGGATATTCAAGCGAGGGTGGGCGTGGCACCCTTGGACGACAAGATGCGGGAAGCGAGCCTAGATGGTTTAGGCACATGCGGAAGAGAAGCCTAGATGCCCTATTTAGGAGGTCTGAGCGGTTGGCTCTGGCAGGTACCAGAAGAAGTAGAGGGCTGCCTAAGAATTATTGGGGTGAGGTAATCAGGCAGGACATGACGCGGCTTCAGATTTTTGAGGGCATGGCCCTTGATGGAAGGTGTGGAGGTCGAGTATTAAGGGTGTAGGTTAGGGGGTAGTCAAGCGTTTCTCCTCGTTGGGCTGATTAGTTTGATAGTGTTTTGTCTAGGACTGCTAGCAGTTTTTGTTGTGTTTCACACTATTTTGGCCTTTCCATTTATTTGTTGTCTTTTACGATGTTGATACTATTTCTCCGATTTCTGTTGTTGTTATGGATCTATTGTCTCTTAGCCGAGGGTCTCTCGAAAACAGCCTCTCTATCCCTCTAGGGTACGGGTAAGGTCTGCATACACTCTGCCCTCCCCAGACCCCACTAGTTGGATTATACTATGTGGTTGTTGTTGTTGTTGCACAAGATGCCAAGTGATTAGGGTTCGTGACTTGGTACCCCGCGAATTGGTTATGAGGTGCAGTACCTCGAGAAAATTCTTGTATAAATCTGGTGAGAAACATTGTTTATTGGGTTGTTGCCTGTTTTCCCTTACTTGGATTCACCGAACATTAACTATATTCAACATACTCTACGACGTTATTACCTATTTGTTCCTTGTTGCTAGTTGCTTTTATACATCAAGTATTGTTTTTCATTTTTCCATGCTTAGTTCTATATTGATATTTTTCCCTATTAGTTTTATATTCATAATTGTACAAGTTATTATGTCTAGTAAGTGTCTTGATTGTCCCTCATCACTACCCCACCGAGATTTACTTACTAGGTAACACTGTGGTGTACTCATGTTACGCTTGCTGCACATTATTTTGTGCAGATCCAGGTAGCTCAGAGCTTGTTGATCACTAGATAGCGGATCGAGTATTTCCATGGAGACTTCAAGGCATGCCTATCATCGCGTTGGCAGGCCTCGGAGTCACCTTATGAAATTTTACCTTGTGTTGTCTATTTCTATTTCAGAACAATTGCACTTAGAGATTTTCTAGTAAACTCAGTAGAGCTTATGACTTATACTACCGCTTTTGGGATGTTATGTATCTACCTTGGATTGTTGTCTTATTATAGAAATTTCTATTTCATGCTTAATAGTTAATTGGTTAAAATTGATTATTAATTCGATAAGTGTTAGGCTTACCTAGTCTTAGCGACTAGGTACCATCACGATTCCTAAGGAGGGTTTTTGGGTCGTGACAGTATGATGACGTCCATACTTATCTTCAAGAGGCTACATTGAAAGGACTATTGGGTGTTTGATTTATGTCTTGATGTGTTGTACATTCTCGAGTTATGAGCGTGTTGAGATCTTTCATGTTATTTATTTGCGTGATGAAGTAGATTCTTATGTTTTGTTGATGAGCTTAGATTGGGAAAATTTAGTGAATGCATAGTGGTTGTGACTATGGTAAGTAGCAAAGAGATGCCTGTTTGAGGCTAAGCATGTGGGTTATCTCCTGGGAGACATTCTGAGGTTGTGTAATTCTTATGATGATTATGTGCAGAGTTTCTTTTTACCAGAGAGTTATAGGTGTTGCAGTTTGAATTTGGAACACTTAAGGAAGTTGGCTTGGCTATCACAGGGATGAATATGAGTTTAGAAAATTGTTTGGGGTAATCTTTATGATTAGAACTACATGAGCTTATAAAGGATTTAGAGGAATTACAGTGTAGAATAATGCCAGTATGGTGTAAGGGTATTGTGGGTTATCGGATGTTGTGTTCTATGGTTTTGAGCCAAGTGGGAGAGCCTCCCAAGCAAACTCTTCTCGTCACATTTAAACCATCTGAACACATCCCGCAGTCACATCATACTAATCGTATAACTATCTAGCCGCTCATCGAGCATAAATCCCACTCCTAGAGACACAATCAGACATATAGGCCCAAAAGCATATGCTTACACAACTGAAATTCCCGATCCCAAGATACTGTCTAAACTAGTCTCAAGTCCTATCGACTATCAGATTGCATAGTTGTGTTGTATTGATTACAGTCTGAGGCATGTTTATGGATCAGTTATGACTTGCAGAGGTTGAAATCGAGGATGACTCGAGTAATGAATTTTCTAGATACAGGATGTATTACACTTTATGGGTATGTGGAAATCAAGGAATGGCTTGAGTTGGTTGTTCATGATGGATGTAGTGTGCATGGAGTAGGGATTTACTTGATTGTGTTAAGATGAGGTTACTTCTTCGGGTGTGGGTGTGATGACGGAGCACAGATCATTTGGCTGGTTTGGGAGGTGCAATTGAGATTAGAATAGGGTGTATGAATCTCAAGAAGGTTCTAATGGGTTTGAGATTCGTATGTGGTATTTGAGGAATTATTAGATTTGTGAGTGGCTAAAACCTGAGATTTGCATCGGAGAATGTTACGACTCGCGTTATTTCTATATCATTATGGATTCAACATTTTAGTATCAGAAAGGTAAAGGAAATAATTTTAGATTCACATAAGGCCTCTTCATAGTGGTGTCTCGTTTGTGGTACCTTTGGGGTGCTTAAGAGGGAATATAGTGGCTTATGGGCCTTAGGGCGATATGGTTTCATGCTAGGATCTCTCATGGTGAGCATTGGGTTAAGGTCGTAGTGTGCTGGCAAGGAGAAGTGTTAACTTGAAGACAATTCAGAAGAAACTCAGAGAAAATAGAATAACTTGGTAGTAAGTTAGATAAGAATGGTAATGGTTTGCTCGGTTATTTTGGTTCTTATAATGTTGTGAGGATTTACGGGTGTTTTGTGGAAAAACTCTTGGGGTTTGGTGACCTGCAAGACTTGGTTGGTTTAGAGAAATCCAGTTCTGATGGCTTGGTTATGTGAATATGGGTTTGGAAGTGTTCTCTATGATTTGTGCCATGGCTTGACATGGATATTATCTACAGGTATGAGGGGTATGTTGCGTGTTGTAATTTTCTCTTTGATGGGAGTCAGTAATAGGTTTATGACTGATTGAGTATGTACCCCTGCTTGTGACTCAGAGTTGATAACTACATTCTCATATTTTATTAGATGGTATGATAGATGCTGTCATGACCCAAAACCTATAATAGACCGCGATGGCGCCTAATGCAGTTGTTAGGCAAGCCCACACGTGAACCTCCAATTTAATTAACCTTTTTTAACTTTTAAAAGCAGAAGTTTCCTTTTAAAACACCGAAATAAGTAAGATCTCATGCAACTGTACATACTTATTTCTCAAAAATATCAAGCGTGAGAAAATACATAAACCATAGTGATAGTAATAATAAGTACAACAGTACATAAACGCTTGAAGTCCCGAAAATCCGGTGCCACAAGTGCATGAGCAATCTAGAGAATATACAAAGTAACACAACTAGTGTTTGAAGTATAATAGACAGAAACAGTAAACAAGGAAGATGAAGACTCTGGTGCTGCAGATCAAAGCAAGGCAAGCAGCTCACCACTAAGTCTCTGTGGAAGTGCGGCTACGCGCCCGTGTGACCACTAGTAGTACCTGTCTCAGTACATGCACATTCAGTGCAGAATTGTAGTACGAGTACGTAAAACAACACGTACCCAGTAAGTATCTAGTCTAACTTCGAAGAAGTAGTGACGAGGGGTCGACTTGACACTTACTAGTGGCAGTATTAGAAGAAAGAAAGGGACTCTGAGAAAGCAAGCTTAATCATAGGTACAAAACCACAGTACAAGGAACAAAGCAAGAGACTCGAGGAAAGCAAGCTTAATCATAGATACGAAAGTTTCCCTACAAAAAGGGGGCTGGCTCTTGCCAAACTACACAAACAGTTAATTTGTGTATAGTCACAAAAGTTTTCCTACAAAGGGGCTGGCTTCAACAACCCATTCAGGGACGGCTTGCCAAGCTACACAACTCAGAAAACTTTTGTACTATAACCAACGTTAGCTGTTCATAACTCAAAAAACTTTCGCACTACAATAAGCTAACTTTCAAAGAGTACACTTACTTTATTTTCATACATGGACCGGCCTTTCCATCCATTCGAAAGGAAGAACAAGAGGGAAATTTAGAAAGAACACATATGTAATATACCACAAGAGATTTACAAAGAGTGCACGATGATTACAAGATGATTATCTGATCTCTCCATTGCTTGGGAAAATCATCTGGTATTTGAAGTGTGATAAATTGTTCCTCTCGAGTGGCAAGAATATGATGCTGGTCAAGTTTTGAGGCAGCAACATATTCCTTGACTCCTTTTGGTCTGTGCTGGACAAGGGAACGAATTTGTGTCCAAGGAACGTATAAGCCATGCTCCAAAAATTCCCAAGGAAAACATAGTGCTGCCTACTAGAGAAAAACCCCCCAACAAGTGACATCGAGGCAACAATAAACTGGCAATCCGAAAACTCCATCTGCCAAAACAAGGTACTGACCAACATTGGCAAATCCATAAAAAACGTGGCCCATACACAAAACAAAATGATGAGCAAGGTGGAAACAATTGAGAAAAAGATGGAGCAAACATCGTCTCGCCATGAAGAAATAATCAAAACGTTGGAACTAAGGTTGGCAAATTTGCAATACGAGATTTGTCCGCCAGGAACTTCAGTTTTCCAATTTTTCCAACAATAACAAAAAGAGACGTTTCCCTCAAAGAACAAATTCAGCTCTTAAGAAATGACCACTTTAAGCCACAAACAACCCCGGTCGTCCCTTCAAAACCTACTTTCTTCCCTATGTCTCCACAACCATATTCCCCACCTAAATTAGACAACACCTTTTCTACTTTTCCATCTGCCTCATTAAATCCACTCTCTTTCACCCAACCTGTAAAAGAAGAACAGGAGTTTGATATTGCAAAATTGGTTTGGGAAAGAAAAGATGCAATTATAGTACAGAAACAAACGAATAAACGGCGAGACCAAGGAGAAAGCTCAAAAGGGTCCAACCCCGAAAATCTAATGATTTCTGAACAGAAGGCTCCAGACCTCTATGTCTCCCAGCCAAGATGCATATCAGAAGAAGATACTCCATGGTCAGAATCTCTGAATTCATCAGAAGATGAATCAATGGAAGATAGCTCTCAATCAAGCAATGAATCCACAACAAACTCTTCCGAAGATGACAATCCTCCAATATTTGTAAACCAGCCAAGAGAGCCAGAAGTATCTGAAGTAGATGACGAACAAGAAGGCATGACAGATGACCCAATCCCAGAAAGAAGATATGAGCCCATGGCATCCAAACCAGTTGGAACCGGTTTCCATACTTTCACCTTGGACGACGTCAAGGTTTCAAAATGGCCTCAAAGGATCCAAGACTTCTATACTTGGATGGTGACCAAAAATTTAACAGAACGAGAAAAGTATGTGATCTTGTCAGAACTCACTTCACGATTCTCAGGAATCCTCAGAGATTGGTGGAACTCACTTGGATTTCAAGATAAAAATACTTTTCTTACTTCCCAAGATTTTGCCTTCAACATCCGGATCCTACCTGAAATTTTCTGTGGAGATACTGGCCAAAGACAGGAGAAACTGCGAAGACAACTCTTCGAGATGAAATGTGTGTCATTCGACAGAAATGATATTGACAGACATTTTCAAAAAATGGCCAAGATATACTTTGAAATCGGCGGAGACATCAATCTGAGGCAAGCCTTTGTCTCTTCCCTTCCAAAGTTACTGGCAAGCCGAACCATGACCATCATTGAAGAAAAGTTCCAGTCCATAACCATCCCACAAATTGGTTACATCAGGCAGGCTATTTTCGTCGCATTGGATGACATTTGTACAAAGCGCTGAGCCCTAAAGCAAATTATCCAGCACAATCCAGCGCTTGAAAAAGCATGCCGAAAAACTGATCTAATCACCGGATCAGGATGTTCCTGCAGCACGTCTAGACGACGAAAAGAATTCAGGAGATTCAGAAGGCCAAAAATTCCAGATGGAAAATCAAGATCCAAGAGACGCATAAAATATTTCAGACGCAGAAGGCCAGGAAATTTTCAGAGGAAGGACAGATGCTTTATTTGCTATAAGATTGGACATTTAGTAAAAAATTATCCCCAATCAAGAAGATCTGTCAAACTCCTTGAAGAGATTGGAGATTACACTGGCATACATCTTGCAAAAGAGGAGGAAACTATATTCTCCCTCGATATCTATGAAGATCAAGGCAATGATCAGTACCAAATTTCAAAACCAGTGATCGAAGCCCGAGAAGAGATCAATGCTCTCACAGTCGTTCCTCAAGTAGAACTCAAAGTCTATTCATCCAAATGGTATAAACCAGCTCGATTTATCACTTTCATCGACACCGGAGCTACATCCTCACTCATAAATCCTGCTGTTCTCCCTAAAGATCAATGGGTGCCGCATTTCAAGGATTTCAACACTGCATCAAATGCAATCTTAACCACAACTGTCATTACAAAGCACCCGGTCACAATTGAGTTCTTTCCATCATTGAAGTATAGAACCAAGCTGCTAGGATCTGATGTGCCAGGAAAAGATCTTATTATTGGATTCGACATTTACAGGCAACTTAGAGATCAACTCCAGATCAAGGCTAACGGGATAGCTTTTAAAAAGCAGTTCAGACCTTATTCTGAGATTCCAAGGCTATTCCAAATCACCGATGATGAACAAATCAAAGAGATTGAGCAGAATCTCATTGAACATTCATGTGCTGAATCCCACAAGGATTTCATGAAGAAAGAAAAAAGACCATTATGGAAAAACCAAGAGTTTTTTATCAAGCTCCCTTTCAAGAAAAATGAAAACATCAATCCGACAAAAGCCAGTCATTCAGGCATGAATCCGGATCATCTTCAGCTTGCAAAGAAAGAATGCGAAGAACTTTTGGGATTTGATCTGATAGAGCCATCGGATTCACAATGGGCATGCGAAGAATTTTATGTCAACAAAAGAGCTGAGCAGGCAAGAGGAAAACTCAGGTTAGTTATTAATTACCAGCCACTAAACCATTTCCTCCAAGATGATAAATTTCCCATCCCAAATAAAATTTCTCCCACTTAGCCAAGGCCAAATATTTTTCCAAGTTTGATTTAAAATCTGGATTTTGGCAATTGCGAATCCACCCTGAAGAACGACCCAAAACGGGATTTTGCATCCCCGATCATCACTTCCAGTGGAAAGTCATGCCCTTCGGGTTGAAGAATGCACCCTCCTTGTTCCAAAAAGCCATGATAAAAATCTTCCAACCCATCCTTCATACCTCCTTAGTTTATATTGATGACATCCTATTATTTAGTGATACATTGGAAGAACATATCAACTTGCTTCGTCAATTTGAGACATTAGTAACACGGTACGGAATCATGCTCTCAGCAAAAAAGATGGTTCTTGCTCAAAGGGAGATTGATTTTCTCGGAATGCATTTTGCCCAAGGTGAATACAGTCCAGGACCGCATATATGTCAGGAATTACTTAAATTTCCAGACACCAACCTTACAACAAAGCAGATCCAACAGTTCTTGGGTGTAATAAATTATGTGAGAGATTTCATCACAAACATCTCTACATACATTTCGCCGCTCATAGGAATGCTCAAGAAAAATGCACCATCATGGGGAGAGAAACAGGATGAAGCAGTCAGAAAAATAAAGGAAATATGTAAAAATGTCAAGTCTTTCTACATCCCTTCAGATGGAAAAAAGATACTGCAAACTGATGCCAGCCATGAATATTGGAGTGATGTTCTATTTGAAGAAAAAGATGGCCAGCGGAAAATATGCGAATACGCCAGTGGAAAGTTTAAAGATGCCGAGCAACATTATCACTCCACCTTCAAAGAAATTCTTGTAGTAAAGAATGGAATCAAGAAATTCAATTTCTTCCTTATCCATACAGAATTTCTAGTAGAAATGGATATGAAGGCTTTCCCAAAAATGATCCGGATAAATTCAAAAATTATCCCTAATCCTCAGATTCTCAGATGGGCACAATGGTTCTCCCCATACAAGTTTCAAGTCAAGCACCTGAAAGGAAAGGATAATATTCTCGCAGATTTTTCATCGCGACCGGAAGAATTCTCAAAAAGATTTTCCCCAGCAAAGCTGAAGCCAAACAGTCACATCTTTATGTTTTCTAACACACCGGGAACTAGTTCATTGAAGCCAACAGATCATCCACCGGAGTTGTTCAACCTCATGGATCCCTTTGATCCTTCAATAGTTATGGAAAGAAGAACTTATTATGAGCTCCAAGTTTTCCGGCAGTATGGAGGATCCATTCTCAAACCTTTTAGCGTCAATTCAGAATATCATTTCTGCCATATATTCGTAGCTCAAGCCAAGGATTTTTCACAAGAACTACTATGGTTTTTCTGGTACCTATGCCATCAGTATTATATTTTCATGGAATTCAAATGCAACGACTTCAAGGATTTTGATACCATTGCACCAGCCCTAGAAGATATTGGATGAAATGTTTCAGTGATTCCTACTCGGCAAAAATATTCATGTTTCGGCCAGTAAAGATCATTAATGGAAAAGTCCAGTCACAAGCAGATGCATCATTCTGGTGGAAATTTCCCGTGTCCATTTTATCAATGGAGGAAAAGTATAGCGAGGCACAAAGAATCCTTTTTCAGCAAAATAAGTGCATCCCGAAAGAGATATGGCCAAAAGAATGGGCAAGCTGGAATTATACCAATACCATCCTCACTGGGAAAGAGTCCGGGAAGCAGCAAAAGAATATCAAACACCATATGAAGTCATCCGAGAAAGATCACTAATGACATTTCCAGATTAAGGTTGCGGATTACATCTCTCAGTCCAAAGGAAAAGGAACATAGCAGTGAAGAACCGTCAAGTTCCAGGCGTTACTTCACAAGATCTTTGAAAAGATGCCTGGAAGATGATTCTATGATCGATAAAGGATAATTGGCTTAATCCTTGCTAATCTCACCATAATCCTCCATTACGTACTCATAAACCCTCAAAAAATATCCTACCCATGCCAAGACAAATTTCCACATCTTTCCATACTATCCGGACCCCACTTCACGTTGTTTTCCTACCATAATCCTCCAAAAACTCTCAAAAAATATCCTACCATTGCCAAGACAAATTTTCACATCTTTCCATGCTATCCGGGCCCCACTTCACCTTGTTTTCGCATGCTTCCACATGCCTCCACATGCTTCTTCACATGCAACACAGTACATTCACATGGAGTCACATGCTCCCTCATGCTTTCACATGCTACACCATGTATATTTCACCCCGTTCACATGTTTCCAGTTGTTTTTTAGTAGTTTTGCCTAAAGTCCTTCACATGCCGAGAGGGACCCGCTTGTAGATAAGTTTGCCATGTAAGATAGGTTTGCTTTATCTAGAATGTTTGTCTTGTAATAACCTCCTAGCCCTATATAAAGGAGGCCTTGTAGTAGTTGTAGGATCATCTTGTACTAGACATCAGATAATCATCTTGTAATCATCGTGCACTCTTTGTAAATCTCTTGATTGATATATTACATATGAGTTCTTTCTAAATTTCCCTCTTATTCTTCCTTTCGAATGGATTGAAAGGCCGGTCCATGTATGAAAATAAAGTAAGTGTACTCTTTGAAAGTTAGCTTATTGTAGTACGGTCCATGTATGAAAATAAAGTAAGTGCACTCTTTGAAAGTTAGCTTATTGTAGTGCGAAAGTTTTCTGAGTTATGAACAGCTAACGTTGGTTATAGTACAAAAGTTTTCTGAGTTGTGTAGCTTGGCAAGCCGTCCCTGATTGGGTTGTTAAAGCCAGCCCCTTTTGTACGAAAACTTTTGCGACTATAAACAAATTAACTGTGTGTGTAGCTTGGCAGGAGCCAACCCCCTTTTTGTAGGAAAACTTTCATACCTATAATTAAGCTTGCTTTCCTCGAGTCTCTTGCTTTGTTCCTTATACTGTGGTTTCGTACCTATGATTAAGCTTGCTTTCACGGAGTCCCTTGCTTTCTTTTATACTGTGGTATCAGAGCCACCCCATCCTTTTGGAGGGAGGAACAGTTTACCAAATATGTCTGAGTCATTTCCATCATCGTCTTCCTTAGCAAAAATGAATATGTCCTCTACTCAGTACAAAACCCTGTCCAAAAAATATGATTACCTCTATGAAGTAGATATCCTACCAGATGAACAAAAGGTGTCTTCCACCGAACTACCTCTTATAAACCCTTACTCAGCCTCCGCCAAAAAATCATTTGCACCCTGGACACAAATTCGTTCCCTTGTCCAGCACAGACCAAAAGGAGTCAAGGAATATGTTGCTGCCTCAAAACTTGACCAGCATCCTATTCTTTCCACTCGAGAGGAACAATTTATCACACTCCAAATCCCAGATGATTTTCCCAGGCAATGGAGAGAGCATGGGTTTACCCATATCCACTTTGGTGCCATCCGAATTGCTTTAACATATCACGGAAGAAAAGGTCAACCTGTTGTAGCTCGACTTTCTCTTCTAGATACAAGATACTTGGAGTACCAACATGCAAATTTGGGTACTGCAGAAGTTACCTTGAATGCTGGGACAGTCTTCATCACAATCTTTCCAAATTTCAACATGTCTCTTTATGATCCATACCTAACCGAAGCACTAAAAATCCAAGTCCAAATCCAAGGAGCCCCTCAAACCAAAGATTCCATCCAAGCCACTCTTCATCACCAAATGGCATGGCGAGTCCAAAATCCAAGGAATCCCTACAATCTCGTGAACCAACTTTTACCAAAAGAAATGACAAAACCGTTTGCATAAGCTTCGACCATTCTCACCTCAAAAAACCCAATAAAACCATCTTTTCTTGCCAAATGATCCAACCCAAAGATACAACAGATACATACCCTGAACCTGATGAAGAACTCTTTTGGAATATACAAAGCATCATGGAAGAATATGACTGGTGTCAAAGTTTTGACAAAAATGGACAGAATACTTGGTGATTCAATGTCCCTTTACGGGAATCTGCCCTTGGGATCTTGATTGCGAATGTCAAGACTGTTTAGAAGATCCAAATAAAGAATATTATGAACACCACCAGCGACATGGAGAAAGGTTCATCCTCAACAAAACCAAACCAAAATCCAAGAAAAAGGAGAAAAGCACTGAAAAACAATTTCGAGCCAGATATGAAAACAAAGACCCTTCAATTGGCTCATTAAGCCGTCCAGGTAAATATGAATTTCTTGTTAGTTACAAACCCCAGGAATGGCCAAAATTACCAGAAAAATTAACTTCAAGTTGGGAAGATAGTGAAACCACACCCAAACCCAATTCACCACCAGTCCATACCTCACAACCCAAAAAGCCACCAAAACCTAAAACTTCACCAATTCCGAAAATCAAAAATCCCCCACAACCACAGATATTCATGCTAAGCCCTTCAAGCTCCAGTCATACCCACGACTTTCCTTCACTACAACCTTTTGAAAAGGAGGGTATAAGCCATGCTCCAAAAATTCCCAAGAAACACGTAATGCTGCCTACTGGAGAAAAACCCCCAACAAGTGACATCGAGGCAACAATAAACTGGCAATCCGAAAACTCCATTTGCCAAAACAAGGTACTGACCAACATTGGCAATACCATAAAAAACGTGGCCCATACACAAAACAAAATGATGAGCAAGGTGGAAACAATTGAGAAAAAGATGGAGCAAACATCGTCTCTCCATGAAGGACTAATCAAAACATTGGAACTAAGGTTGGCAAATTTACAATATCAGATTTGTCCGCCAGGAACTTCACTTTTCCAATTTTTCCAACAACAACAAAAAGAGACGGTTTCCCTCAAAGAACAGATTCAGCTTTAAGAAATGACCACTTTAAGCCACAAACAACCCCAGTTGTCCCTTCCAAACCTAATTTCTTCCCTATGTCTCCATAACCATATTCCGCACCTAAATTAGACAACACCTTTTCTACTTTTCCACCTGCCTCAAAAAATCCATTCTCTTTCACCCAACCCGTAAAAGAAGAACAGGAATTTGATATTGCAAAATTTGTTTGGGAACGAAAAGATGCTATTGCAACACAGAAACAAACGAAGAAACGACGAGACCAAGGAGAAAGCTCAAAAAGATCCAACCCCGAAAATTTGATGATTTCTGACCAGAAGGCTCCAGACCTCTATGTCTCCCAGCCAAGATGCATATCAGAAGAAGATATTCTATGGTCAGAATCTCTGAATTCATCAGAAGATGAATCAATGGAAGATAGCTCTCAATCAAGCAATGAATCTACAACAAACTCTTCCGAAGATGACAATCCTCCAATATTTGTAAACCAGCCAAGAGAGCCAGAAGTATCTGAAGTAGATGATGAACAAGAAGGCATGACAGATGAGCCCATCCCAGAAAGGAGATACGAGCCCATGGCGTCCAAGCCAGTTGGAACCGTTTTCCATACTTTCACCTTGGACGACGTCAAGGTTTCAAAATGGCCTCAAAGGATCCAAGACTTCTATATTTGGATGGTGACCAAAAATTTAACAGAACGGGAAAAGTATGTCATCTTGTCAGAACTCACTTCACGGTTCTCAGGAATCCTCAGAGATTGGTGGAACTCACTTGGATTTCAAGACAAAAATACTTTTCTTACTTCCCAAGATTTTGCCTTCAACATCCGGATCCTACATGAAGTTTTCTGCTGAGATACTGGCCAAAGACAGGAGAAAATGCGAAGACAACTCTTACAGATGAAGTGTGTGTCATTCGACAGAAATGATATTGACAGACATTTTCAAAAAATGGCAAAGATATACTTTGAAATCGGCGGAGATATCAATCTGAAGCAAGCCTTTGTCTCTTCCCTTCCAAAGTTGTTGGCAAGTCGAACCATGACTATCATTGAAGAAAAGTTCCAGTCCATAACCATCCCACAAATTGGTTACATCAGGCAGGCTATTTTCGTCGCATTGGATGACATTTGTACGAAGCGCTCAGCCTTAAAGCAAATTATCCAGCACAATCCAGCGCTTGACAAGGCATGCTGCAAAACTGATCTAATCACCGGATCAGGATGTCCCTGCAGCACGTCTAGACGACGGAAAGACTTCAGGAGATTCAGATGGCCAAGAATTCCAGATGGAAAATCAAGATCCAAGAGACGCACAAAATATTTCAGACGCAGAAGGCCAGGAAATTTTCACAAGAAGGACAGATGCTTTATTTGCCATAAGATTGGACATTTCACAAAAAATTATCCCCAATCAAGAAGATTTGTCAAACTCTTTGAAGAGATTGAAGATTACACTGGCATACATCTTGCAAAAGAGGAGGACCTTGAATCCATATTCTCTGTGGATGACGAACCCAATGAAGAAACTATATTCTCTCTCGATATCTATGAAGATCAAGGCAATGATCAGTACCAGATTTCAAAACTAGTGATCGAAGCCGGAGAAGAGATCAATGCTCTCACAGTCGTTCCTCAAGTAGAACTCAAAGTCTATTCATCCAAATGGGATAAACTAGCTCGAGTTATCGCTTTCATCG
>MCJB01043332.1:0-54335 GCA_002018475.1 Nicotiana obtusifolia
GTTTATTTGTATATTTTTTTTATGTCACCATGGAAAGCAAATATGAATATCTTTCAAAGCAAAATTGGATCAAACTTCAATAAAATATTTGAAACTTATGATAACGGTAATGTAAGAATCGTATTGAAATTTGTCTTTTACACGAGAAAAATGTGAATCAATACTTTCTGTTATATAAAAAATACTTTAGGTATGTTCTAATTATAAAATTTAGTTTAAATACTTCAGTACAAATCATTAATTTAAATACCTTATGTGAAATCTACTCACCGTGCAACAAAGCCACTCCCCACTGGGAACCGAATTCAAATACGGCGATTCGAGATGCGATATCTTGGCCATTGGATAGTCAATTCTAGAACTTGTTTAACTTACATGCTAGTTGTGCAGCACTGATCTATTGTTTTACGTATTTAAACACTTTTAATTTCTAAAAAGTTTGATCGAAGATGCCACAAGTCTACTAGATTTTAGTGTGTATACGGTCGAAATCGAGCTCGCTTACGACATGGTAGATTTGATAGAAATAGGCATATAAACGCAACGGAAGCAATCACTCAAGACCAAATAATCTTACATGTAAACTAGATAAATATAATCTTTAACGAGATAGAAACACTAACCTCTTGAAGTTACTGCACAAATCTTCAATAATATTCGCACTATCCAGGTCTACGATCTTCTACTGTGTATCCTGAATCTCTACGAACGTGAAGCTTGAGTTGCAAGTAATTTTATTCAAGAAAAATAGTATCTTTTATGTGTATTTTCGGCCAAAAAACAGAAGCTCCTTCTCCGTTTTTATTAGCCAAAACAGAAGCTCCTACTTTCACGTTTTTCTCTGTTTTTCAAAAACAAAGACCAAAAAATTGTTTTGCTTTTTACACGTTTTCTTAGGTTAGAAAACAAGACCAAAATTATTTTGGAGTCTTATTCCTCCCAAAACCGTGTAGCCAAAAACGTGTAGGAGTCTACTACGCACCAAAAATGTGTAGCAGTCTCCTAACCAACCAAGGATACTATTTTCTTATTTAATTTCCTTGTTCTAGAATATTCAGGCACAGTAGGGACCACAGATTTAATAACGAGGCTTCCTATTGTGGTATTAATTCGGAATATGAATGAATTAATCCTACCACAATAAATTACAATTTATTCCACTAGAAAATTATAATTGCACTCCTCAGTTTAATTTCGAAATCATTCACTAAAACTTATTTAACTCCCGTGTTAAGATTACAAATACCAATCAGATAAATTAAATTACTGACAATTTAATTCATCGACTAATTTAATCCTTTATACTTCCGCTTAACTTATTTCATGTGACGGATACAAAATCCACCTGCAGGGTTTTCACATGAAAACTTTCAAGCATCCATAAAGGGGTATCATCAATCTCAATGGTCAAGACACGGATTCTATCAACTAATTATTATTTCACAAATGCACTTTGCCATTATTCAATTTACCAGGAATACATTAACTCGCAGTTGAGTCGTACCTTTTAATAAATCATAATAATGAATGAAGCACATTGATCATAATAATTATATCAAGATTAAGAGTATAAGAACATTCAATGAGCTAGAGAGGTAGTTTTATATATTCAGTACAAAAACACTTATCTCTACTTGGTCCGTTCAATACACAAAAATGTACTAGCATAAGAAGTCGGAACTAAACCATTCCCATAATCAAGATAGATTATAATTTAATCTTATGCTACAATCATCAAGATGCTTTGCCCAGTTTCATCTTTGATTGTGAACATTAACTTTATAACTTATAAGAACCGACAATTTAATCTTCCGCGCATGAGCTAAAGCTCCATACACTAAATCGTCTACTATATAAGTAAAGGGCACACATATGAACAAATGATCTATTTGAATTAAGATTTCATTGAATTGAATAAATAAATAAACAATTGTTCCAATAAATAAAACATAACACTATAATCAAACCACATGGTTAATAGTATATCCTAACAAGTTTAGGCTCGGAAGATGACAACCAAGGGCTGAAGATCTACCTCGAGTCCCACTGAGTTAGAATCCGAGGTCATAATGTCTACCTTCGAGAATATTGAGTCCGTGATCCCGGAGTCAATTTTCGCTCCGATCGAGCTCGAAGAAACATTGTTAGCATAACCAACATAAGACCAAAATATCCGTGACAGGTAGAATATTACGACAGGTATCTCGGCGAGTATTGATAAGGAACCGGCAATCAGCTAATCAAGTGATTTTTACCTAGAATTGTTCCTAAAGTAGGATTCCTCTACTATATAAAGGGGGGCCTGGTAATTCAGTGGAGACATTGTAACACGCATCCCAAAGCAATACATTGTTATTATTTCTCTTTAAGCTCTTATTCTTATGTATCCTGACACCGATTAAAGCGTCTGACTCGAGGGTGGCTAACCTTCCAAGGCTGATACTATTCAATTCTTGTAGTTTGTATTATTTTGTTACTATTTATTTCAATTGCGATCTAATCTATTATTTTGTATCAAGTTAGTGCACGTATTCTTAAAACAACTTATAAATTCAATTGTTATCCGATTTTGATAGTAAACATAATGCAAGAGAAATTACAAGATTATGCTTGTTTGAAGCACTCAAAGCAGGGTGGGGCCATATTTGAAGTTTATGAATTTAAAATTTTAATTCTTTTTAATTATTGAATTTTAAATTAATAATTAATATGTATTAAATGATTTTTATAAAAATAAATACAAGTTTAAATTAAAATTATTGATTTATGCTGAATTTATAATCTACACACTAGTTCCACTTTTAAGTAAAGTGGAGCAAAACCCATCTCGACGTAGAAAATGATACATCGTACCATGATCAAACATCATGATCTTACTGGAAATTTCACAAGAAGCAATCAAATCAATACTCCTCCACTGCCCACCAAATATGGACCATATTTGGGCCGGTTGTGTCCCTTCTCAAGGATTTTCTTGTTAAAAGGGGCATACTTTTGCAAAAGTCAAAGCCACTGTTGGAGGAGCTGTATTCATTTCTACATAGGCTGTAGTTATTTGTATATGTAATATTTTATTTAAGGAAAAAAGTCAAATATATCTCTTTATTTTGGTATATTGTTCACGTCTATCCTCCGTTATATTATCATGACATATCTGTCCTTACTATTGGCCAAACTTTTTAAAAATGCCCTCTACCTAACGAAAAGCCACAAGATTAAAAAATACCTAATTTTCTTAAACCCATTAATAACCCGTTAAACCCCTTTCATTTACTGCACTTCTTCCTCACATATTAATTATCTCCTTCTTAGTTACTTATTGAACTCAAGAAGTGAAAGACATCAAAAAACCGACAACCATATATTCATTTATATATTAAGTCCCGATTCTTTTAATATTCTTAATGTATGTTTATTATATTCTACATTTTTCAATTTCTTTTTTTTTTCTTCTAACTTCTTTTTGCTTTTTTCCTCATGTCAAAGAGTACCGAGTATTCATTATGATTTTCTTTTCACCATGACTTGCATGCTTATAGCATCGTATTGGGTTAAGAGTTCTGAAGTCTTAAGGCAACTACCGAATTATTTCTTCCTCCAACATTTAGCCTTTGTTGATGAGTATTCACGCACCATAACTTTTTTATTTTGCTTTAAGCATTTGGGCAACAAGTAATTATCGCTAAATAACGCCTTAAGAACCAACTTAGATTACAAGCTATGGGATGTAATACTCATAATTCTTAATAACAACTAAACTTATTATGAAAAAAAGTTAAAAAAATATTAGAGGAGATTCAATTTAATATCAAGTGACAATCTAAGGAATTCATCAAGAATGAATGAAAATACACCAACAAGTTGGAAAGCAACTTAACAACTTAAGTACATTAACTTCATGTATTAACAAGTATTATTAAAGTATATATAAGTTGTTACTAACATACAAATCAATTGTCAAGTGTGCATTACACTAGACAAACGAATGCCATATTATAACCACAAAAAAAATAAAAAAAAATAAAAGTGATAACATGACATCCTAATGCCAACATGAACAACTAATAACCAAAAATATAAGTTCTTACTAATCCTACTTTTACCCAGAGGTGTATCTAGCACTATAGCTACGGGTTCAACTGAACCCATAACTTTTGAGGCGTGACATAAATTTATATATAAAAAGTTACTAAAATTGTAAGAAATAGTGAATATGAACCAATAACTTTGAGAATATGATGGGCTCAATGCTAAAAACCTTAATTATTGAACCTATAAAATTTAAATTTTGAATCCGCCTCTGCTTCCACCATCATTCTCGGTCTCTCTCCAAATAAATAAAATATGTTAAGACGTCTCAGAAATTTAAGTTTCGAACTTTTAAATGATGAGTTTAACAGGTTATGAGCTAATGAATTTCTTAATTATTTTATTAATATGGTGACTTTCCGTTGGGTGGGGGTATTTTTAAAAATTTTGGCTAACGGTAAAGGTAGATATAACTCGATAGTATAATGGAGGATAAATACGAACAATATACTAAAGTAGAGGGGTATATTAATTTGGCCCTTTTCCCTTTATTTAACTTAGCTTAGTAAAGCTTGTACTACTGTTATTTTATTTTGTACCAGGTAGGGTCAACATTTGAGTCAAGGGTGTCATATATAATGTATAGGGTAGTTTCTAGATACTGAGATATTTTTTCATCCGGAGATTTAAGTTGGCGTTTGGATATAAGAATTGTGAAATTTCAAAAAAAAAAAAAAATTGAAGTGAAAATGATATTTAAAGATTAGAGTTGTGTTTGGACATAAATAAAATTTGGAGTTATTTTTGAATTTTTGTGAGTGATATGAAGTAAAAATATTTCAAATTTCCGAAAAATTCTAAAATCCAATGAATTGAAATTTTTATGGCTAAAACAGTAATTCCGAAAAAAATAAAAATTTCCTGAAAAAAAGTAAAAAAAAATATTTATGGCTAGACTAGCCCTAATTCATCTTTCATTTATTTACTCTCTCCTACTGATCTTGAATTTCACCGTAAGATTCACATGGTAGTAGGTTTTCAGCCACTGATTTCCCTTCATCTTTATCTTCTCCTTATTTTCCATCCATATCTTTTGGGGGTTTACTCAGAGTTTCTATATCCAGGGTTTCGTTCTTAAGATTTCTGAATTTATTGACTTTCCGGTGAATCGGTGTTCTTTCACCGTATTCGTGTGGAATAAAATTGATGATTTACTGATTCCAAACATTCCTTCTCTGGTTTATCAGATGAAGAAAAAAAGATCTGGCGATTTATTATTTTCCCGGTTACATTGCAAGTTTCAACGATTATTTATCTTCTTTTGCAATATTTGAGAAGTTTCAGTCATTTGTTTTGAGGATTTAGCATGTTTCCCTCTTTCGATCATTGTCAAATTCTTTTTGGTCATAGGGGTTTTTTTCTATCTAAAATATTAAATTTTTGTGTTTCTATTTCTTTGTTAATGGCGACTATTCTCATAACTGAAGAGAGTCTTAGTGATGATGCATATTTGAATTCCTCTGTTGCTGCTTAACAGAGGGGAATAAATTTTTGTAATCCTATACCTTTGAGCACTTATTACAAAGCGTTTAAGGAAGAGTTTATTGTACCATAAGTGTAAAAAGAGGGTCATGTTAATGATGATTTTTGGTGGATACACCCATAGTAAAGAGCAGTGTCAGAAGAAGGCGATTTTGCTTTTCAAATCTCATTCAGCCAACCAGACGAGGAGGAATATGTTAAACGTACTACAAATTTTGCAGGTATTTCATTTTCTAACTCTTCTCATACTATAAGTCATTGTCTATGTAACGCTTGTAAACTATTACTGATAGGTGGATAGTATATTCAGGCGCTTCTCACTATATGAACTTTGATAAAACTATTCTTTTTAACATGAAACTTTTAGAAAAATCTTATTTTATTTTCTTGCCTAATAACGACAAAGTCTGCACCAGTTACATGGGTAGTATTCAGACTTCTCCTGATATTGTGTTAGATAATGTTTTGTTCGTGCCAATTTGAAGTTCCATTTATTATCTATTTATAAACCCTGCTCTCAGCTTAACACATTATATCTTTTTCCAATTCATCTTGCATATTGCATGGCCCTTCATTGAAGATTCCAACGGAATATTGTAGAGTTGTAGATGGACTTTATGCCTTTCAAATACCACTGACTTTGCAATAGCTCTATTGTAGATGTCACCGATCACAGTAATCATATAAATGTAAATAAACTAGTTTCTTTAACTTCTATTATAATTTCTTTAAAATCTAATATAAATACTAGTAATATTTTATGGCATCAAAGAATGGGTCATGTCGCACTTCCCCAATTACAATCGATGCATCTTATTTTTGCTCTTCTCAAAACAACAATTTGTCTATGATATTTGTCCCCTGGCAAAACAGCATAGACTTCTATTTTCTAGAAGTTTCATCTCTACTTCTTTTGCCTTTGACTTAATTTGTGTTGATTTATGTAGTCCTTCCATACTCCTACTTGGGAAGGGAGGGGGCTTAAGTACTTCCTTATCATCGTAGATAATTTTCCGATGTACATGAACACATCTCCTAGCCACTAAAAGTAATGCTTTCTCCATTCTCAAAGTTTTATTTTAATAATTAAAAAGTAGTTTGATAAAATCATGCAAATCATCAAATCCGATAATGCTGTTGAACTAGAAACTAACAATGAGGCTTCTAAATACCTTGTTGATCTTGGCATCTTGCACCAAACATCATGTTCTTGCCACCCCCAACAAAATGTGGTGGTAGAGAGGAAACACAAGCATCCACTTAAAATTTGTAGAGGTCTTCTCTTTCAGTCCAATTTGCCTCTCTTTTTGGAGTGACTGTCATATCACTGCCACATATTTGATAAATAAAATTCTCTCCTCTGACAAAATAATTCTCTGTATTTTAAGCTTCATGGAAAATAGCCTTCCAATTCTCACCTTAAAAGTTTTTGCTGTCTATGTTATGCCTCTACTTCTAAAGTAAATAGAGATAAACTCATGCCAAGAGCACATCCTTATGCGTTTATTGGATATTCTTTTGGCAAGAAAGCTTACAAAGTTTATGATTTTAAAACCTAAAAATATTTTTTTTTCAAGAGATGTGACTTTTTATGAACATGTCTTCCCTTTCATATATGATAGTTCTTTTCAGTATTTTACTTCTACTTATTCCCCTTGTTCTACTCCTATGTTTTTTTTTCTTTTAACCTCTTACTGAGAATTTTATATGATTCGACTAGCTCCATCTCAAATGTATCTCCCGCTTCACTCTCAACTTCACACGATTTTCCCATCTTGCTCTCAAAATCTACTGTCAACTTTAACCAATTCCCTATATCTAGCTTTCAAGGTCTACCCGTCAGAAAGTCTATCAGAATATGCCCGACTCTAGCATACCTGAATGATTATGTATGTAAACTTCCTCCCTCAATTTATGTAAATTCTTCTATTTTACTTTTCTGGTTGCAATCTGCGCTTTTCTCATACTAAACTTGTTTGCCTTAATTCTTTATCTTTACCTAATCAATAGTTAGTTAAAAATATGTTACAGATGCATGAGCCTCATAAAAATGCTAAAGCTGTTTTGAGCCCTAATTGGAAAGAGGCCATGCATAAGGAGTTCTTGGCTTTAGAGGCAAACTAAATATAGGAGTTAGTTGAGTTACTTCCCATAAAAGCTAATTGGGCATTAATGGGTTTATAAATTGAAGCATAGGGCTGATGGATCAGTAGAATCTTTAAAAGCTCGATTTTTGTTCGAGGTGACACTCAAAGGGAAGCTTTTGATTACAATAAAATATTTTCCGGTAGTAAAAGTGACCATAGTTCGTCATATCAATGTTGTTATTTTCCATAAAGGATGGTTTTTATTTCAACTAGATGTTAATAAAGCCTTCTTGATCAGGAGATTTATATGAAACCCTCACCCGTGCTTGTCCTTTCTTCTCTTTCTCTAGTATGTAAACTCACAAAGTCACTTTATTATTTTAAACAAGCTTCACTCTAATGATACATGAAGATATCTAATTGTTTGCTATCTCGCATTTGCGGGACTCACAGCCGTGTTCGCGAAGGCCAAAACTTGCTAGCCCATTCCTTTCTCTTCCTTCTTGGAGTTCGTGTAGATTCCTTCGCGTTCACGAAGAGGAACCAGGTCCTTCATCGCGTTCGTGAAGAGCATCACTTCCCCCTTCCAAATTTATTCTTCACAATCATGGGACCACCTTCGCGATTGCGAAGCACACCAGCACCAGTAAAAAAACTACCAACTTCAACATTGCTCCGGGTGGTCCGAAACTCACCCGGAACTCTGTCCAATTATACCAGCAAGTCATTAAACATACTATAGACCTACTCGAGGTCACAAAACACTTAAAATGACATCACAACCAAGAATCGTACACCAAAACCAACCTAATCAACTTCTAATCTTCAAAATTCTTCCAACTAACTCCGAACGCGACGAATTATACTTAGACAACTCGGAATGACTCTAAATTTTACACACAACTCCAATATAACAGAAGGAACCTACTCCCTAGCTCGGAATACCAAATGGAATCCGATAAAACGAATGTTCACTTTCAGTCAAACGTAAGAAATTCTAAAACCTTCAAAATGCCAAATTCCAACAATAAGGGTCGAAATGCTCCCGGTCCATCCGAAACTTGATCCGAATAACGCTCAACTCCAAAATCACCATACGAACCTATAAGAACCTTCAAATCTTGATTCCGAGGTCGTTTACGCAAAGTGTTGACTTAAGTTAAACTAGGCCACCTTAGGCCACTATTATAGTACTAAGTGTTCCGAATTCAACCCGAACCCTTTTAAAACCAAAAAAACTGCCCCCGCAAGTCATAAAATAGGAAAAGCACATAAGGAAGTCTTAAATAGGGGAGCGAGATTCTAGAAAGCAAACGACCAGTCGTGTCATTACATTCTCCATCTCTTAAACAAACGTTCGTCCTCGAATGGATTTATAATTGTACTTGAATTACCGAATAAGTGTGTTTATCTGCTCTGCATGTCCTTATCGGTCTCCTAAGTCGCCTTCTCGATTGGAATACCCCTTCACTGAACCTTCACAGCTGAAATCTCCTTAGACCTCAACTTGCGAGCCTACCTGTCAACAATGGCAACTGGCTCCTCCTCGTAACTCAAGCTCTCATCCGTTTGAACTGTACTATAATCCAACACATGAGACCTGTTGGCATGGTACCTCCGGAGCATAGACACGTGAAATACCGGATGAACTCTCGATAGACTAGGAGGAAAAGCAATCCTATATGCAAACTCACCAAATCACTGCAAAACCACAAACAGACCGATGAACCCGAGACTCAACTTGCCTCTCTTCCGGAATCTCATGATACCCTTCATTGGCGAGACTTTAAAAGTACCTTCTTGTCCATCATAAATGACAAATCATGCGCTTTCTGATATGCGTAACTCTTCTTCCTGGACTGTGCTATGTGCTGCCGCTCCTGAATCAACTTTACCTTATCCAAGGCATCCTTTACCAAATCAATACCAAATAACATAGCCGCGTCGGGCTCAAACCATTCGATAGGGAATTGTCATCCTCGAACATACAAGGCCTCCAATGGAGCCATCTCGATGTTGGACTAATAGCTTTTGTTATAAGCAAACTCGGCCAATGGTAAGAATCGGTCCCACTACCCGCCGAAGTCAATCACACATGGATAGGGGAGTGAGATTCTAGAAAGCAAACGACCAGTCGTGTCATTACATTCTCCATCTCTTAAACAAACGTTCGTCCTCGAATGGATTTATAATTATACTTGAATTACCGAATAAGTGTGTTTATCTGCTCTGCATGTCCTTATCGGTCTCCTAAGTCGCCTTCTCGATTGGAATACCCCTTCACTGAACCTTCACAGCTGAAATCTCCTTAGACCTCAACTTGCGAGCCTACCTGTCAACAATGGCAACTGGCTCCTCCTCGTAACTCAAGCTCTCATCCGTTTGAACTGTACTATAATCCAACACATGAGACCTGTTGGCATGGTACCTCCGGAGCATAGACACGTGAAATACCGGATGAACTCTCGATAGACTAGGAGGAAAAGCAATCCTATATGCAAACTCACCAAATCACTGCAAAACCACAAACAGACCGATGAACCCTAGACTCAACTTGCCTCTCTTCCGGAATCTCATGATACCCTTCATTGGCGAGACTTTAAAAGTACCTTCTTGTCCATCATAAATGACAAATCATGCGCTTTCTGATATGCGTAACTCTTCTGCCTGGACTGTGCTATGTGCTGCCGCTCCTGAATCAACTTTACCTTATCCAAGGCATCCTTTACCAAATCAATACCAAATAACATAGCCGCGTCGGGCTCAAACCATTCGATAGGGAATTGTCATCCTCGAACATACAAGGCCTCCAATGGAGCCATCTCGATGTTGGACTAATAGCTTTTGTTATAAGCAAACTCGGCCAATGGTAAGAATCGGTCCCACTACCCGCCGAAGTCAATCACACATGCTCTAAGTATATCCTCCAGAATCTTAACTATCCACTCGGACTGCCCGTCATTCTGCGGATGAAAAGTCGTACTGAGCTCTACTCGGGTACCCAACTCACTCTGTACTGCTCTCCAAAAATACGAACTCACTCTGTACTACTCTCCAGAAATACAAAATGAACTGAGTAACTCGATCTAAAATAATAAAATAGGCACGCTATACAACCGGCTGATCTCCTGGATATAAATCTAGGCCAACCACTCCGAAGTATATGTACATCACCGGAATAAAGTGCGCAGACTTGGTCAGTCTATCGACAATATCCCAAATAACATCAAATTTCCTGAAAATCTGCAGCAAACCAACCATGAAATCCATAATGATGCGCTCCCACTTTCACTCTGTTATATCCATGGTGATGGTGCTCGTACTTAACCTACTAGCAATTCAAACATCTCGGCGCATACTTAACTATGTCCTTCTTCATCTGCCGCCACCACTAATGCTACCTCAGGTCATGATACATCTTTGTAGCACCTAGATGAATGGAATAACACGAACTATGTGCCTCATCTAGAATCGACTCCCTCAGGCCATCAACATTAGGAACACATAAGCGACCCTGGAGTCGCAAAATACCATCATCTCCGTAGTATCGTCTCTGTAAGGACCAACAAGTGCGGATCATCATACTGACGAGCCTTAATCTGCTCGAGTAAAGAAGACTGAGCAACAACACATGCACGAACTCGACTGGGCTTTGAAATATCCAACCTCACAAGTCGGTTAGCTAAGGACTGAATGTCCAAAGTCAATGGCCTCTCCGTTGCTGGAATGAATGCTAAACTACCAAACGGTTGCAAAGATGTTCTTCGCGAATGTGACTGGGCAATCACGAAGGAGACTGGGTAGGGGCAACATGGGCCTTTGTGGTCATGAAGGTTTTTCTGCGATTGCGATGAAGGAAGAATGGGCAGATTACAAGTTTTTATACGGCACTTAGTCTCATTTCACCTATTTTCTCATTGCTTTGGCGATTTGGGAGCTTTCTAAGGCCTATTCTCATCATGCATCACTAGGTTAGTGATCTATACCTATTGTGAGTTGAATACATGTACTATATGAGGATTTTAACATGGAAATCGGTAGAATTTTGGGGTTTTGGTTAGAAAACCTAGAATTGGTAAAAATGAGAGTTGACCATAAAATTGGTTGTGAAATTGGATATAAATTATATATTTTAGTTCATGATGCGATGGGTAATGTTTATCTTAAAGAATATCTGGAATCCGGGCGCGTAGGCCTGGGGTTAACTTTTGTTGACTTTTTGAGTGGTGTTGAGAATTGACTCTAATAGTTAAATTTTGAGTTCCCGAGCACATATTGATTGGTTTGCACATTTCTTTTGCTAGTTTCGAGTTGTTCCACGTCAATTTGAAGTGTTATTGAGGTGTGGGACCCAGGCAGTGGACTTGGAAGCAATGTAAGTCTCTTGCTTAATTATGTAAGAGGGGAATTATCCCCGTAGGCATTTTATTTGTTGAGTGCTATGTGTTATAGGTGCTACGTACATATAAGGTGACGAGCGTCCGTGCGTAAGCTAGATTTATGTTTATGTCCGAGAAAACTTAGACATACATCATGCCTTAACTGTACTTCTTTAATTAATTTGCCTGTTTGATTACTTGAATTCATAACTGAGATTGAGACTAGAATTTATGTATTGACCGAGCCTCTTTACCTTGAGTTTTGGCGGATATTTGGTTTTCGATAACCATTATGCTTTCTCTTGTATTTCTATCCTTGTGTTGTGTTTATGTGATCGGTAATTTCGCGTTTTCTTGACTTGCATGTATCTTTGCGAGTAGGGCTAGTAGCCCGATGAAATTTTTTCAATTCCTATGGGATCGAGTCGTTCGTCTTAGCAATGTTATGAAATACCATTGTGGGATCGGGTCGTTCACCTTGGCAGTAATGTGGAATATCATGATGGGAGCGGGTCGTTCGCCACGACAGTATTATGAGATGCATCTACAGATCGGGCCATACTACCTCGGCGGTATTATGTAATACTATTCTTATGGGATGTGGCCATTCGCCTCGGCAGAGTCATGTATAATATTCAATAGGGAGTCGGGGTACATATGAGTTTTCCTGACTTGAGATTTGACGTTGCATTTGATATTGGTTATCATCGTTTCCTTCGAGGCTGTTTATGATATTTGATGATTTCGTAGTTATTCTTACGTTGAGAATCATGTTTATTTGTATTTATCTATTTTATTTCTGCTTGTTGTGTTTATACCTGTCTACTTTTATGTACATTGTTATTGGACCACTAGTAAGTGTCGATGTTGGCTCCTCGTACTACTTCTTCGAGGTTAGACTAGATACTTACTAGGTATGTGTTGATTTACGTACTCATGCTGCACTTTTACACTGATTGTGTAGGTACTGAGATAGGTACATCAAGGGGTCCGTTAGGCGCGTAGTCGCTTCTGCCGGAAACTTAATGGTGAGCTACTTTTTATGGTTTGACGCGCAGCACCTGAAGTCTCATTGCCCCTATATTTATTTTATTATGTCTATTATCATTTCAGACGGTAGTTGTAGTGATTTTGTATATTCCATTAGATGCTCATGCACTTGTGACACCGGGTTTTGAGGATTGTTAGTAGATGTTCATGGTTTTACCCGATATTTATTTCATTTCGCTTTATGTTTTGTTCATACATCGTGACTTAGTAAGAAGGAAAGTATTTTACCATGGTTTCTAGACTTAACTGCGCTTTATTATTGAAATACTTGATTTTAAGAATGTTATGAATGATTGATTGTGTTGATGGTTCATTAATGACTTGCCAAATGCCATCATTGGGAGCAATCATGACCTATGGCGGTAATTGGGAAGTGACATAATGTCCTTCCTTAAGGATTACCTCCATCGAACCATCAATACTGGAAACGCAAATCCAAACTCGAAGTCGCAAACTGTGTCCACATTAAGGACGACCTCCTCAGCACTATCCCTGAGAACATCTAGCCTCTTAATCTCAAAAATACATGAATCTCCATATCTGATCTCCCACTATCCCGCTCAAATGACTGATATATCATTCATACACAATCACCTCGTGAGAAGTACTCCCATAAATCTTTTGCGACACGTAGCAAAACTTGAACATCAACAGTCAGCAACCATGCGATTTTTGTAGTTCGAGTCAAGCATCAGTGGATCATCACACAATGCATCTACTTCCACATACACCTTACTCAGAAAGTAAAAGATAATGCTAACATTCTCTTAAACATCTGAAATCTCCCAAGCTGTCTAGAACTCATGACCTTCTTTTTGAAATTGAACCGCAACCTTGTCCTTGCAATCTCAATACCACACGGCGCGCTGATCTATCATGCTAATAATACTCCCATACTTTCATGTTGGAATGCGTCTTAAGTGAATCAATGTAAGCTAGGGAGTTTAAAGACCTGTACAAAGATAATGATGAGTTAATACAGGTGTTATTGAAGTATCGTGAGGGTTGGAGCCTAAACGAATCAAAGATGTTATAACCCGTACTTTTGGGGTAAACTAGGAGTGCTTAATATGCTAAGAAGGTCGTGTTTTAAGGTAATTGAATCATATAATATTTTTATGTTAAGTTTTGTAAGTCAAAACAAGTTGTAAAACAAAGTCGGCAAAAGTTGTTGCAAGTTACGTTAATAAATTAACTGAAATTTGGGTATAATATTACTGAGATTTTATCCCAATATACTTGTCGTTATAGGGTGATCCACCCATCAAATTGAAAATCAATCAGTATAGTTTCCAAGTCATTAAACGGTTTGTCGATATGACATCAGAGTAAAGAGATATTTGTATTTTTGCAAGACTGCATATGCAGCCCCTATGGGACCCACTTGGTCGGTGGCCAACCTTTACTTATTTTTATCTCGTTTTTGGGATGATATTTGGTAATTATTCGACCTCCTTCCATACTCACACTCTCCAAATCCTCCCAAACAGTTCTTCCATGGCTCCAAAAAAATTCCAAAAAATACCATAACCCAACATCAAATTTAGCCAAAGGTGAAGAATAACTCCTCCATGGTGTTGTGATGTGAATAAGGATGATGATGAGCTAACATAAGCTTAGGAGTAGAATTTTATCTACTTCCCAAGGTATGTTTAACATCCTTTGGTTGTGTTTAAGGTTAATTACATGTTGGTTGTGGTGTTGGAGTGAAAGATTATAAGATAGCACTTTAAAGGGGAAGAGATGTTGTTATCTTTTGTTGGATTGTTTTAAGGCTATATATGTGTTGTTAGGGCTGGAAATTGTTGAAAATAACTTTATTATGCTAATGTTTCTATTGTTATGCATGTATATATGTTTATCAAGTGAATTGATGAAGAAGCATTTGAAACTTCAGATTGAAAGTGAAGATTAGCTTAAGTGAAAATTAGCCCATCTATGGTGTTGTATTGCCATTGAGGGCTGTTGTAAGATAAGTATAGCTTGGATTTTGACTTGAAGCTACTTCAGGAGGTAATTATTATGTGTTCTTGCCTGTGCTTAAGGTTTCTTGATGTTGATTAAGTTAAATGGATAGATTAGAGATGAACTAGTGAATTAAGTTGCTAATTAAGGATAGTTGGAGTTGTGGAATCTTTTCTTTGTAATAAATATATGGTATAAGGCTGTAATCATTAATGAATGACTTCTTTTTCATTAAGGATATTGTTAAATTAAAGTAAGAAGCATATAAGGGGCGATATGTGGTATGCGGATTCCAATCCGAGCTTGCTGCTCGTCGTGAAGTAGTTGTGACTTGTTGTTGTTATATGGTGTCTTGTTATTGATATTTATATGTTGCTGGATTGCTCTGGTTATTTTTGTTGGTATATGGTATTGGATGAGGCCCTTGTTGCAGGGGAGATGCTGCCCAAGTTTATGTAAACAAGCTACTAGCTTATGTTACGGACTTAGCCTTTGCTTAGCACTGATTATGAATCTCCTATGCTATTGTAGATTGAGTTGAGTTGTTTGATGAGTTCCTTGGAAGATATTAAGGATTCGACGGGGTTAAGGTATGTTAAGGCTAAATATTTCCTTCATTTAGGCATGATCCTATAACTAAACGTGTTGATTGACGAGACATAAAGAGAAGTTCGTACTCCTGAATTATCATAGTCTCATAAGTAAAAGTATTCTCCCTTATTGGGACTTTATATTTATTTAAGTATTTATTCAAGAGAGCAGAGGGTCTATTCACAACCACCGAGCTATAATCGAAAGGCCTTTGTGGGCAGGCCCCCTATTGGGCAACCTCTGGTTATATGGTAAATTATATACTGAGCCTACTGCGGCCGAGCGCCTATGAGCGAGCCGATAATGGCCGATTAATGATTTAGATACTGATCCTTATAGGATCGAGAACCTGTGAGAGACCCTACTACGGCCGAGCAGTTACACGTATCGAGCCTAGTATGGCTGACCACCTATGAGCGAGCCTGCTATGGCTGAGTGGTTACACGTACCGATCCTTATAGGGTCTAGCTATTTTACTTCCTATATTGAGAGAGTTGAGTCAGTATCAGCAGATGAGCATATCTTCAGATCATCTTTGACTCCCACTTACTTTGAATTATTATATTATTAGTTTAGTTTCGGCTTTCACTTATTCTATTGCCTTACATACTCGGTACATTATTTCGTACTGAAGTCCCTTTTGTTGGGGATGCTACATTTCATGCCTGCAGGTTCAGATAGACAGACGGGTAGATCTCCTTAGTAGGTGTTATCCGAGTTCAGCTTGATAGCTCCACGTCATTCGGAGTTGCCGGGTCTAGAGCTTTGAGTACATATAGTATATGTATATATAGATTGTATAGGTAGGCCGGGACCCTGTCTCGACCACAATATAGCCATCAGTAGAGGCTTGTAGACATATCCTATCAGTCAGTGGAGTATGTTGGCCTTGTAGCATGTATGTATATTCTTTTAGGTTGTCATCTGTAGTAGTTATGACGGCTTTGCCAGCCCTTCTTTATAAATATTTTCAGTTGGAGCTAATCTCCGCTCAGTTTTATATTCTGTTTCACAAATCGTCCTGCATTGTGGCCTTGCCGTCCAAAGTATCACATTGTATGTTTAGTGCCCCTCAGTCTCAGGTTGGTACGCTCGGTCAAGTGAGGCACCAGGTGCTAGTCTCACCTCCCCAGGTTTGGGGCGTGACAGCTAACATATGAAAATACGAAAAATCTCATAATCAACTCTGAATAACCAGTAGGACATACACTCGATCAACTGAGAACCTTTCATTTAACTCAATCTAGGAGAATATTACAACAAGTAACAAAACTTTTATACTCATAAAAAGACATTAACCTCGAGTCATGGTGAAAACCATCATAAACTCTAGGAAATTCATTAGCACATAGCCAAGCCATCAGAACTGGATCCATCTAAATCAACCAAGCCACACATACTTCAAACCCAAAAGTAACTCAAACCGAAATGCTCGCTCTGAAGAGACCTTCTGCAAATCTGAAGCTATTTCTTTCATCTCTCTAATACCGGCATGAAGACTCAATAATGACATAGAAATACTGCAAGTCTTGGCACAATCAAATGCAAATCACAAATCTTAACTACATAATAATCCGACAATCCTTGGATACCAAATATGAATCTTCAACCCATTAGAATCTTCTCGAGATTCATCCACGCTGATCCAATCTCCTATGCACATCTAGTACACGCCGCACGACTTGTGCCCCACCAGCCCAAAAATACCCAAAAAGAAGCAACCAAGATCTCCATATACCATAAAGCATATTACATCATGTACCCAACAGATCCCATGCTCAAAATCATTCTCGATGACACGCTTCTCAAATCATATCTAATCCTCAAGCGCATCCTTGTCCAGGAACTATAACAATATAGGCCCATATGACCTAATCGTCGATGGTAAACTCTCCCACTTGGCTCGAAGCCACAAAACATATCATCTGCTAAACCACGATACGCTTCCTTCATAACTACCATGATCTCGCATGCCATCCGGGTGAATCTCCTCATAAACTCATGCACCACTAGTCATCACACTTCCAAATCATCCACCAAGTGCATACTCATCCTCGTGACCGTCGTGCAAACTTTCTCAAACGATATGAACTCTAATCGTGGCACATGAATTCCGCTGGATAGAAGGAAAACTCTTTATAAACCTCATAACAATAACATAACCTTAAACCCTCTCATAGGAGATAACCCACCTGCTAGCCTCAAGTCGACATCTTCCCATGAACCTACCATGGTCACCACAACTAGGCAATCAATTAATCTTATCGAGTCTACACTCATCAACAAGATATAATAATCCATTTCATTCTCAAATAAACAATTGAAAGATCCACCACCAAATCCACATCTCAAAACTATACAACACATTGAGACGATGATCAAGTATCCATATCCATTCGCATCCTATCTGCAACACCACAAGCCATCGGTGCACAAATGATACCGAATACTCAACATTGCACACAAATCAAAGATATAAAAATTGAAGATCTAGGCTCAAGCCGAAACAAAGTCGCACGACGAGGAAAGAAATAATGGAAGTTTCCTAGATGCATGTAGCCTCTCGAAGATAATACGGATGTCATCATACCGATCTACAAGACTCTACTAGACACTTGCTCATGGCTCGTAAAACCTTAGAACCTAGAGCTCTTATACTAACTTGTCATGAACCAAAATCTCATCAAGTCGTGTTGGCACCTAACCGAACTCGCTAGGTAAGCCAAATCGCATAAGTTACAACTATAATGATAAATTATTAGTGACAATAAATGAAACTACAAAAGAATTTAATACAACTATCACAAGGACTGGTAGTACAAGTCACGAGTCACTATGATTTAGATTTACAAGGCTAATATGAAGAACAAAATACAACATCTTGAAGTTTACATAAATAGAAATGAAGTCCTAAACTACCGTGAATAAAATGGTAGATTGCCACTGGAACATTGGTACATCTTCAATGCTAGCCTTTTCACCCACAATAGTTCAGCTCCAGAATTTGCATGCAAAAGTGCAGAAATATAGTACTAGTACAACCGATCCCATGTGCTTAGTAAGTATATTTACTAACCTCAGTAAAGTGGTGATGGGGTTTTTGAATCAAAGGATACTCACTTTGATTAACTTCTGCAACTCAAAAACATGTATAATATAGAGAAGTATCCTAAGAGACTATCACGGAATAATAGATATCACTAATAAATGTGCAAAACTGGAGTAAAGGCAATAAACAAGCTTTGTCAATAAACCTGATCAAGCAAATACAACATGCACCCAACTCCGCTCACAAAGAGACATGCACCAACTAGTGTGTGCTCAAATAATCATGCAGGAATGTAGAGTGTCCGTACATGACAATGATCAAGTTCTATTTCAATTTATAAATACCATGTTATGACACCTTACATGAATCCAACATTCCAATGTGTGATGGTAACTGTCATGAGCAGAAATTCAACTAGTCGTGATGGTACCTAACCTAACCTTCTAGGTAAGCCAAGTAATAATCAACACAAGTCAAATGAGAATATGGAGAATCAATGAACAAAGTAACTGAACTTCTATTCAAACTCCTTAGGATTGGTAGTACAAGTCATGAGCCACTAAGACTTAGATTTACAAAGCTGGTATGAAATAAATATAACATCTGTTTGAATATACATAAACAAAACTCAAATATAGAATTACCAAGAACAAGTGGTAGCCATGTCTGGACAACAGGTACATCTTCAATGCCAGCTCCCGCCATGTGAAGCAATATCAACTCTGATATCTTCACGCAAGGTGTAGAAATGCAGTATGAGTACAACAACTCCCTCTACTCAATAAGTAACAATCCTAACCTCAAGTTGAAAGCAATGACGAGCTTAGAAGAAGGTTAGTGTCCAACACCATGTGACGACCCAATTCCCACTATAGGTCGTGGTGACGCCCAATACCGCCATTAGGCAAGCCAACATTGATCTTTCCATTTAATTATCTATTTTATTACTTTAAAATCATGAATTTTATTGACTAAGTATAGAAAGCCACAGTGATATAAAGCAAAAGTGAAACATAAGAGTGAAATGGTGATATAAACAGACAAAAATCATAGATTTATACTAGAAATTCCTAAATCTTGGTGTCAGACGTGCAAGAGCAATCTAGTAGAATATACAAACCACTACAACTATTGTCCGAAATGAAACAGAAATATAAATGCAACAGGAAGGAGACTTCGAGTGTTGCAGATCGGAGCATGGAGGAGTAACTCACCACTAATCTCAGGGTAATATGGATGCGCACCAGATCGGATACTAGATGTACCTACCTCTTTACCTGCACAATTTGTGCAGAAGCGTAGTATGAGTACGTAAACAACGTGTACCTAGTACGTATCTAATCTAACCTCGAAGAAATAGTGACGAGGGGTCGACATCGACACTTACTAGAGGTCAATTAATAAAGTTCAAGAATTGAAAAATAGACATGAAATACAACAGTAACAATGGAATAAGAAACAAAAAATAACATGATTCTTTAATAAAATATAAATTTAAAATCCCCAAATATTTCATGCGATTTCTACAGGTAAGAACCATCAAGTAGATATAATCCTCAAGTCATGAAGGAGATATCAGGTATATTTGGCCTCCTAGCGATATTAGGCATGAGTTATGCCAAGGTCCTACGGCTTGATCTAGAATAATTGTGTACACTACTGAGGGTCGACTGGCGTGAACCATAGATGCATCTCAAATATACTGCCGAGGTGTTCAGCCTGATTCACAAGAATAGGGAAACTCTATGAACTACGGTCGACGACTACAACAAAAGAATGGTACTCAAGAAGGTATAATTTCCACCAATAATCAATTATTCTGCAAAAACTCAAGATAATGAAGCCTAATCTAACGAAGTCCCAAATCCAATTTCAATTATAAATTCAAGTATTAAACTAACAAATTGAGTTCAAGTAGTACAAATATTGCATGATAAGGTCCTAAGTCCTCCCGGACATAAACATGCTTTTAGCTACGTATGGACTTTCGTTACCTGGTGCGTGCGTAACACCCCAAATTAGTAGCACGTAAAAATTTAAACACCTAGGGGATAAATTCCCTTTTATAAAAATTAGGAAAGAGAGTTACGTCGCTTCCAAGTTCATTACTCGGCTCTTCAACCACACTAATTGACTCAAATCAATCCCGAGAAATTTGAAACTAGCCAAAGATCGTACAAACTAATCAATATATGCTCAAAATTTCATAATACATATATTAGAATAATTACCTAACCAAAATCGAAAAGTTCCAAAAAGTCACCTCGGGCCCACGTGCTCGTATTCCGAAACGTTTCGTAGAATAATGCTACTCATGGCCCAATGAACTCAAATATACAGTTTCTACTCAATTCCATAATCATTTTCATGGTCTATTCCAATTTTTACCAAACCCTAGGTTTTTCAACAAAAGTTCTATAATTTCTATAAAATCTATGTTAAAACTACCCATAATCTATGTAGTAAACTCACATTATGTAAAATTACTTACCTTGAGATGCTAGGTGAAAATCCCTCTCCAAGAGCTCTAAATTCGAGAAAGAGTTGAAAGAAATGAATAAAATGAGCCTACGTCCCGTGCTTTAAAATGCTACTATCCAGTGATCTTTCTTCACGATCTCGACAATGCCCTCGCAGGCGCGAAAGCAAAACTGCCAAGGCCCTGAAAAATGCACTTTGGGAATGCGACAGGAGCCTCAGATTGCGAAGGCTCACTTGACCTAGCCTTTGCGAACATAAGACCCTCTTTGCGAATGCGAAGGCTACCAACCTGACCCCTCTCCAGCTGGCCTTACACTATGCGAATGCGAACCCATGGACGCGAAGGCTAGTGGCCCAGAGCATCGCGAATGTGACCCCTATCTTGAGAACGCGTAGAACAAAAGTCTCCTAGCCTAATTTCCTCATCGCGAAAGCAAGGCTACCTCCGTGTTCGCGAAGAAGGAAACTAGCAGCAGAATTTTCTGCAACTTTAACATAACTCCAGGTGGGGTCCAAAACACACTCGAGCCACCGGGGTCCCCATCCAAATGTACCAACAAGTTCAAAAACATAATACGTACCTGCTTGAAGCCTCGAAACACATAAAACAACATCAAAACCAAGAATCGCACCCTAAAACCAAATTAGTCAACTTATGATCTTCAAACTTCTTCAACTAGCTCCGAATGTGATAAATCATACTTAGACAACTCGGAATGACACCAAATTTTGCGCACAAGTCACAAAATCACCATACGAACCTATTCCCAGGCTTGGAATCCCAAACGAACATTGATTACACCAAAGTCTACTTCAAACAAAATTTAAGAAATTCTAAAACCTTCAAGGCGCCAACTTTCAACATTAAGCGCCGAAATGCTCCCGGATCACCCGAAACTCGATCCGAACACACGCCCAAGTCCAAAATCATCATACGAACTTATTGGAACCATCAAATCCTGGTTGCGAGGTTCTTTACTTAAAATGTTGACTGAAGTCAAACTTGGCCATCTTAGACTACTATTACGGAACTAAGTGTTCTGAACTCAACCCGAACCCTTCCAAAACCAAACCAATCATCTCCACAAGTCATGAAATAGTAAAAGCACATACAAGAAGTATTAAATAGGGGAATAGAGATCTAGAAAGCAAAATGACCAGTCGGGTCATTACATTCTCCACCTTTTAAACAAACGTTCTTACTCGAACAGGTCTAGAATCATATCTGGAGTGCTGAATAAGTGTGGATATCTGCTCCGCATGTCCTCCTCGGTCTCCCAAGTTGCCTCCTCAACTGGCCGACCCTTCCACCATACATTTACCGATGATATCTTCTTAGACCTCAGCTGGCGGACCTGCCTATCTATAATTGCAACTGGCTCCTCTTCATACCCCAGGCTCTCATCTGGCTGAGCTGTACTGTAATCTAACATATCTGACTTGTTGGTATGGTACTTCCCGAGCATCGATACGTGGAAAACGGGATGAACTCCTGATAGACTAGGAGTTAAGGCAAGCTTGTAAGCAACTTCCCCAATTCACTCCAACACCTCAAATGGACCGATGAACCTCGGACTCAGCTTGCCTTCTTTCCGAACCTCATAATACCCTTCATCGGCGAGACTTTGAAGAGAACCTTCTTGCCCACTATAAATGATAAGTCACACGCTTTCTGATCCGTGTTACTCTTCTATCTGGACTGAGTTGTGCGAAGTCGCTCCTAAACAAACATTACCTTATCCAAGGCATCCTTTACCAAATCAGTACCATATAACCTAGCCTCGCCGGACTCAAACCAACCAAGTGGGGAACGACATCGCCGACCATATAAAGCCTCAAATGGAGCCATCTCGATACTGGACTGATAACTGTTGTTATAAGTAAACTCGACCAAAGTTAACAATCGATCCCACTGCCCTCCAAAGTCAATCACACATGCTTTGAGCATATCCTCCAGAATTTGAACTGTCCGCTTCGACTGTCCGTTGGTTTGCAAATGAAAGGCCGTGGTGAGCTTTACCTGGGTACCCAACTCACTGTGTACTACCCTCTAGAAATGTGAAGTGAACTGAGAGCCTCGATTTGAAATGATGGAAATAGGCACACAATGCAATCAGACAATCTCCTGAATATAAATATGGGTCATCCTCTCTGAAGAGTACATAGTCACACCGGAATAAAGTGTGTTGACTAGGTCAGCCTGTCGAAAATGACCCAAACGGCATCGAATTTTTTCAATGTCTGTGGTAACCCAACTACGAAGTCCATAGTGATGCGCTCCCACTTCCACTCCAGTAGGCCACCTGGATTTCGGTGCTCATACTTAACCTGCTGGCAATTTAGGCATCTTGCCACATACTCGACTATGTCCTTCTTCATCCGCCACCACCAGTAATGCTGTCTCAGCTCACAATACATCTTTGTAGAACCTGGATAAATAGAATACCGTGAACTGTGTGCTTCCTCTAGAATCTTCTCCCTCAGGCCACTAATATTAGGAACACATAGGCGATCTTGGAGTCACAGAACACCATCATCACCGAGAGTAACTTCTTTTGAACCACCCCGTAGCACCATTCCTCTAAGAGCAAGTGCGGATCATCGTACTGACGGGCCTTGATAACTGAGCTACAATACATGCAAGAACTCGACTAGGCTCTAAAATATCCAACATCACAAGTTTGTTAGCTAAGGACTGAATGTCCAAAGCTAATGGCCTCTTCTCTATAGAAATAAATGCCAAACAATCCATACTCTCAGCCTTCCTGCTCAAGACATCCGCAACCACATTCCCTTGCCCAGATTGTAGAGGATAGGAATATCATAATCCTTCAGTAACTCAAGCCACATGCACTGCCTCAGATTAAGGTCCCTCTGCTTAAGCAAATGCTGCAAACTGTGGTGATCAGTGTAGAACTCATACGACACCCCATAAAGATAATGCCTCCAGATATTGAGAGCATAAACTACCGTGACCAACTCCAAATCATGCACAAGATAATTCTTTTCGTGGGGCTTCAGCTGACGTGAAGCATATGCAATAACTCGCCCCTCCTGCATCAATACACAACCCAAGCCAATGCATGAAACATCGGAATACACTGTATACATCCCTGAACCGAAGGGCAATACTAACACTGGTGCTATAGTCAATGCAGTTTTGAGCATCTGGAAGATCGTCTCTCAATCATCGCACCATCCGAACAGAGCATTCTTCTAGGTCAATCTAGTCAAAGGAGCTGTAATGGATGAGAAACCTTCCACAAACCGATGATAATAGCCTGCTAGCCCTAAGAAACTCTTGATCTCGGCCATTGTGGTAGGACGAGGCCAACGTTGAATTGCCTTGATCTTCCTGGGATCTACCTTAATACCCTCACCTGATACAACATTCCCTAAGAACGCCACAGAATCTAACTAGAACTCGCACTTGGAGAACTTAGCATATAGCTTCTGCTCTCGCAAGGTCTGAAGCACTACCCTCAAATGCTGCTCGTGCTCCTCCATACTACGCAAGTAGATCTATATGTCATCAATGAAGACAATGAAAAATGAGTCAAGATAGGGCTTGAGCACCCGATTCATCAAATCCTTAAACATCGTCGGGGCATTAGTCAAGCCGAAGGACATCACTAGAAACTCATAGTGCCCCATATCTAGTCCGAAAAGCCATTTTCGGAACATCAAAGAACGAATCTTTAGTTGATGATACCCAGACCTCATGTTAATCTTAAAGAACACTCTAGCATCCTGTAACTGATCAAACAAATCATCAATGTGCGGCAATGGGTACTTATTCTTAATGGTAACTTTATTCAACTGGCGTTAATTAATTCACATGCGCATACTCCCATCCTTCTTCTTCACAAACAATACCGGTGTACCTTAAGCAATACACTCGGCCTGATGAACCCCTTCGCGAGTAGCTCCTCAAGCTGTTCCTTCAACCCCTTTGGAGTCATGCAGTACAATAGAATAGAGATAGGCTGGGTGCCTGGCACCAAATCAATACATAAATCAATATCACGACCTGGTGGCATGCCTGGTAGATCAAAAGGAAATACATGGAAGAACTCCTCCACCACGGGCACTGAATAAATCGTGGAGTGTCCAGCAGTTCTTGAACATAAGTCAAATAAGCCAAACAACCTTTCTCGACTATATGTCGAGCCTTTAAGAAAGAGATAACCCGACTAGATGTGCTGATAGATGAACCACACCATTCCAATCTAGGAAACTCTAGCATCGCCAAGGTAATGATCTTGGCATGGTAATCAAGAATGGCATGGTACGGAGACAACCAGTCCATGCCGAGGATGACCTCAAAGTCGGTCATATCAAGCAACATAAGATCCGCTTTGGTCTCATAACCAAAGAAAGTCACTTTACAAGATCAGTAAACCCGATCCACAATAATAGAATCACGCACTGGCATGGACACATAAACAGTAACACCCAAGGACTCATGAGAAACATCCAGATACAGATAAAATAGAGAAGACACATATGAATATGTAGACCCTAGATCGAATAGTACCAAAGTGTCCCTAGGACAAACAGAAATAATACCTGTGATCACGATGTCTAAGGCAACCCCATCTGGTCTGGATGGAAAGGCATAGAGCCTAGCCAGAGCAACCCATGGCTGGCCTCCACCTCTAGGGTGACCCCTACCTACTTGTCCTACACCTCTGGCCGGTTGGACGGGCGGTGCGGCAGCTGGTGCAATGATCATGGGCTGATGGCCCTACTGTACTACCTTGCCCTGAAGCCTGGGGCAACACCTCCTCGTATGGCCAAGCTCCCCGTACCAATAGCAACCCCTCGGTGCGAAAGACTACTGACCTTGAGTCTGACCTTGGTGATTGAAATACCCACTGGAGGAACCTTGGACAGCCGATGGACAGTAGGTACTCTCTAGAAAGGCACTAAAGTAGGGCCATGCTGGAGCACCCCGAGTAGGCGGTGGTGCAGAATACATGGGCCTACTAAACTGGCCCCTCGTGAACTGACCTCTACCCCTAGACGGAGCACCACTAAATCCTCCTGAATATCGAGGCTGCTTGTCCCTCGATGCATGCTCTCGGCCCTGCTGGCAAATACCCTCGATCCTCCGAGCTATCTCTACAACCTGCTCGTAAGAAGTCTCCATCTCAACCTCTCGGGCCATAGTAACCTGGATACCATAATGTAAGCCCGCAATAAACCTTCGCCTCTACAGCTCAATGGTCACAGCTGGTCTAGGCTCTAGTATAGCCGCTGAAACTTACTGGGCCCCTCCCGCAGGTAGTGCACCTGGGGTCTGATAAACGGGAGCAGCGTGCCTTGGAGCCTGAGCGGTAGGGTTTTGTGCTCCCCCTTCTGCCTAAGATATGGCTGAATCTGCCAGGAATAGCTCGGCCTGAGTCATAGAATCTATGAACTGCATCATACACCCATGGCCTCCTGAAATACCGGTGTAGTCATGAAACCTCCGGGGCCGGCTCAACTATAGGTGCCTCATTCTGCTCCACAATAACAGGATCCTCCACTTGATCCACTGGTGGTACAACAGGAGCAACTCTAGGATGTCCTCGTCCTCCAGTAGGAGATGTGGCCCTCCCTCGGCCTCTGTCTCGGCCTTTAACAACCGGGGGAGCAGCCTCTCTGCCACCAAGTACAGCCGCAACGCGCGTTCTCACCATCTGTGAGAGAATAAGAGAAAGATACTTAGCACAACATCAACTGCACGATGGAACATGAAGAAAGGGAAGTTTCCTAACACCCTATAGCCTATCGAAGATAAGTACCGCACCGACTCGCAAGCCTCTACTAGGCCCGTTCATGACTCGTGAGACCTATGTGAACCTAAAAATACTCTGATACCAAGCTGTCACGACCCAATTCCTACTATAAGCCGTGGTGGCGCCCAATGTTGCCGTTAGGCAAGCCAACAGTGATCTTTCCATTTACTTATCCATTTTTATTACTTATTATAAATTTTATTAATAAAGAGACTAAGTGTAGAAAGCCATGGTGATATAAAGCATAAGTAAAAAATAAGAGTGAAATAGTGATATTAATAGACAAAAATCATAAATATCTACTAGAAATTTTTAAAATTCAGTGTCACAAGTGCACGAGCAATCTAGTAGAATATACAAACCACTACAACAAGTGTCGTAAGTGAAATAGATAGAAATATAAAATGCAACAGGAAGGAGACTCTGGGTGCTGCAGATCGGAGCATGGAGGAGCAGCTCACTACTCAGTCTTCGCGTAATGTGGATGTGCACCTGCCTCAATACTTGCACAATTTATGCAGAAGCGTAGCATGAGTACGTAAAAAATATGTACCCACTAAGTATCTAGTCTAACCTCAAAAATGTAGTGACATGGGGTCGACATCGACACGTACTGGAGGTCAATAAATAAAGTGCAATAATTGTAAAATAGAGATGAAATACAACAGTAACAATGGAATAAGAAACAACAAATAATGTGATTCTTTAATAAAATATCAACTTAAAATCCCCAAATATCACATGCCATTTCTACAAGTAAGAACATCATGTAGATATAAAACCTCAAGTCATGAAGGAAATATCAGGTATATTTGGACTCCTAGCGATATTGCACATGAGTTATGTCGAGGTCGTACGGCCTGATCCAGAATAATCTTGTACAATGTTGAGGGTCGACCAACGTGAACCATAGATGCATCACAAAGATATTGCTGAGGCATTCGGCCCAATCCACAGGAATAGAGAAACTCTACAAACTACAGTCAACAACTACAACACAATAATGGTACTCAAGAAGGCATAATTTCCACCAACAATCAAGTATTCTGCCAAAACTTAAGATAATGTAGCTCGGCCTAAGATAGTCCCAAATCCAATTTCAATTATAAATTCAAGTAACTAAACAAAAAAATTTTCAAATATTAAAAAAATTGCATGATAAGGTCCTAAGTCTACCCGGACATAAACATGCTTTTAGCTACGTACGGACTCTCGTCACCTCGTGCTTATGTAATACCCGCAATTATTAGCACATAAAAATTTAAGCACCTATAGGAATAAATTTCCTCATATAAGATTAGGCAAGAGACTTACCTTGCTTCCAAGTCTTGTCTCTTCAACCATACTAATTGCCTCAAATCGATGCTATGCAATCCGAAAATAGCCAAAGATCATACAAACTAATCTATGTATGCTCAAAAATTCATACTTCATCTATTAAAGTAATTACCCAACCCAAATTGAAAAGTTCCTAAAAGTCACCCCAGGGCCCACGTGCCCGTATTCCAAATTTTTTCGTAGAATAGTGTTACCCATGACCCCATGAACTCAAATATATAATTTCTACTCAATTCCATAATCATTTTCGTGGTTTAATCCCATTTTTACCAAACCTATGTTTTTCAACAAAAATTCCATAATTTCTACAAATTTCTATGTTAAAATCTACCCATAATCTATGTATTAATCTCACATTAGGTAGAAATCACTTACCTTGAGATGCTAGGTGAAAATCCCTCTCGAAGGACCTCTACAATCGGCCAAGAGTTGACATAAATGAGGAAAATGAGCATAAGTCCCATGATTTAAAATATTACTGCCTAGTGATCCTTCTTCGCAATCGCGACACTACCCTTGCGATCGCGAAGGCAAAACTGCCAAGGCCCTGAAAAATGCATTTCACGAACGCAATAGGATCCTCGTGATCGCAAAGGCTTACTTAACCTACCCTTCACGAACATGAGACCGTTTCTCGAACGCGAAGGCTTACTTGACCTACCCTTCATGAACGCGAGTCCCTCTTTGGAACGCGAAGGTTACGAGCCTGACCCCTCCCCAGCTGGCCTTACACTACGCGAACACAAAACTATGAACGTAATTATGAAGGCCAGTGGCCTAGAGCGAGGCGATCGTGACCCCTATCTCGCAAACGCGTAGAACAAAAGTATCCCAGCCTAATTCCTTCAGCGCAAATGCGAGGCTTTTTCTGCATTCGCGAAGAAGGAAACTAGAAGCACAATTTGCTACAACTTTGACTTAACTCTAGGTGGTCCAAAACACACCCGAGCCACCAGGATCCCCCTCCAAATGCACCAACAAGTTCAAAAACATAATATGGACCTTCTCGAAGCCTTAGAACACATAAAACAACATCGAAACTAAGAATCGCATCCTAAAACATAATTAATCAACTTATGAACTTCAAATTTCTTCAACTAGATTCGAAAGCGATGAATCATACTAACACATCTTAGAATGATGCCAAATTTTGCACAAAAGTCACAAATCACCATACGAACTTATTACCAGGCACGTAATCTCTAACGGACATCAATAACATCAAAGTCTACTTCAAACCAAATTTATGAAACTCTAAAACCTTCAAGGCGCCGACTTTCAAGATTAAGCGCCGAAATGCCCCCAGATCAACAAAAACTCGATCCGAATACACGCCCGAGTCTAAATAATCATACAAACCTATTAGAACAATCAAATCCCGGTTCTGAGGTCGTTTACTCGAAATGTTGACTCGAGTCAAACTTGGCCACATTAGGCCACTATTATGGGACTAAGTATTTTATATTCAACCCGAACCCTTCCAAAACCAAACCAATAATCCCTGTAAGTCATAATATAGTAAAAGCATATACATGAAGTCTTAAATAGGGGAATAGGGATTTCGAAAGTAGAACAACCGATCGGGTCATTACACACCAATAGCCAATAACAATTCATAACAGTATAGTGAAGACAATAAAGGTAAATATCTCATGAGATGTAATGCTTAGCTCGTTCACAAATACAGGAAAGTATACATGCTTTTCTAGTATAACGATCCAAGTCTATATTTTACCACTGAAATCAATTAAACATGAATTTATCAAAAGAACTGTGTTTTCCCCAATTTACAACATCACATAAGACTTTTCATTCACCAATTAACATGAGGAAAATGCATCTTTATGCCTACATATCAAATATACATGTCAAGTTATCAAATCTCAAATTAATAGCTAGCACGAGGAAAATACGTCTCAATACCTACATGTAAAATATACATGTCAAATAAATGATTCCATAGTGATATCATCAAGTACACTCACACTCAGCACAATCAAGGTACACTCACTCTCAGCACACCCAAGGTGACTGGCTCAATGCCCCTACTCCAACACACACGCACAATCACTCCGTACTGTACGATGCCTAGCTCAAAAGCCCCTCACCAAAGCACGTGTATATATATTATTATGTCTGCCCTCACTGCAGGTATTTCATACTCCGGAGGGGCGGATCCTACACAAGCACTAATCAAAAGCCAATAAGTTCTGCTGCGGCATGCAACCCGATCCAAATAATAATAAGCCTATAAGGCATGTTGCGGCATGCAACCCGATCAAAATAACAATAAAGCCAATATGGCCTACTGTGGCATGCAGCTCGATCCAAATAATCATATAGCCTAAACATGATTTCCAACATGAATCACAACTCAAATAATCAAATAAGTAGGGAAAGCACGGATATAAAAGGTATGATAGTAAAACAAGTCCGGTAATAGTCTAAAAGTCAACTCGGATCATGATTACTCCGATGTACGACCACATGCCTGTCACCTAGCATATCCGTCACCCAATTACATCTCATACGACATGGTTCCCATGGTTAATTACCCTCAAATACAAGTTTAGATATGTTACTTACCACGAACAAGCCAAATCAAATATAGAGCAAGCCAAACAATACTCTAGAAATACCATCCCATGCGAACAACCTTTGAACAACTCAAATCTAGCAAAAATAACTTAATATCATAAATAAAAGCCATCGGAAACAATTTTCAATAATAAAGCTTCGATTTTTAACTAAATTAAAAAATTCAACACCGGCCCGCACTCCAAAACCCGATAAAACTCACAAAATCCAAATATCCATTCTGATACGGGTCCAACGATACCAATTTCATACAATTTTGACTTTAAATCGGCCTTCAAAGCATCCGTTTATGATATAGAAAAGTTTTTACTAAAACCCCCAATTTTTTCAATTTAATTCATCAGTCAATCGCTAAATTCAAGGTTGGAATCATGAAATTAAAACAAATCCAAGTCAAATATTTATCTCACTCCAAGTAGTGAAAATCCCCTCCAAAATCGCCCAATGCCGAGCTCCAAAACCTTGTGAAATAAACAACTAAATTCTAAAATAAGTAAAAATGCAGCAGCTTTCCCAGCCCGATCGGATTCGAGATGATCCTGAAGCTCATGTTTGATAAGCCAACATGATCCTTGGGAGATTACACCCAAGATAGCCTTTTGAATCACCTAATTTGGCCTTAAAATGAGGGAGATATGATGTTTTGAAGTTTTAAAGGAAGCCTGAAAATTTCAGGGGTATAAATGGCATTTCGTAATTATTTACACAAGAAAAAAATCAGCAATAAGAAAATCTTCATTTTAGCATTCAAAACTCATTTGGAACCTTCCGGACACAAACCATATATGCATTTCAATAATACAACATGCTATGAACCTTCTCGCGCACTCAAAACACTGGAAAAAGGTCATCTTGACTCGATATTAACCATGGTCAAACTTCAAGTCCTTAACTTAAGTAGTTTCTCAACCAATGATCCAAAACACACCTGAGCCCTTCGAGACCCTATCCAATCATACCAAAAAGTACAAATATATTATCCAAACTTATCCAAAGCCTCAAACCACCCACAAGAATATCACAACAAAGAATCGAGGCTCAAATCGAATAGTATTTCTCTTAAGTTGTTAAATCTTCATTCTTTTAAAAGAGTGCACGAATCACACTTAAAAACTTCGGATTACTTTCAAACTTTCCACACATGTTTGATTGAACTATATAGACCTGTCCAAAGTCTCAGAACACTAATTGGAGTCGAGTAACATCAAAGTCAACTCTTGGTCAAACTTATGAACTCGTAAGTTCTTCAAATTGCTAACTTTTGACAAATAGTGTTGAATTCTTCTAGGAACCTCCAAAATCAAATCCAAACATATGTACAAGTCCAAAAGCATCATGCAAACCTATCAGAATAATCAAAACCTGATTCCGAGTCTGTTTACTCAAAAGTCAAACCTTGGTCAACTCTTCCAACTTAAAGCTTCCAAATCAAGAGTCATTCTTCCAAATCAATCCTGAACCGCTCTAAAAAAAAATCAAACATATACTCAATTCATAATACATCATATGAAGCTATTCAAAGTGTCAATCTATCAAATGAAATGCTAAAGCTTTTTTTTTTTTTAGGTGAAAATAAATTTTTTTATTGATCACCACAAACCCAACTTACAATGTAACTTCAAAACAAAACAAAACAAAAACTAAGAATAATCAGCCCCTACAACTAATCTTCTCCTACGTGCCTATTCTTGCTATCTGTATAGTTATTATATCCATTCTGTAGCCTTGTAATGTTGTCCTCTATTTACACTTTCAATTGCTTTATATTTACAATCTTGCTTCAATTGTTTTATCAACTCCTGTGGATGGGGAACCCTTAGTTGCCATAACGCTTCATTCCTAGCTTTCCAGATTCCATAGACAAGTGCTGCAAGTACAACCATCATAAAGGATCTATTCACTCTTCCCTTCACATTTCTCGTGATTCTTCTCCACATGCCTTGCATCTCTATGTCTCTTACACGAATTTTCAACCACTAGAGGACTTTAGTTAGGCATATCTTAGATAAAATGGGCATTTCAAACGTTAGGTGTTCTACTGACTTAGGCAAGCTCCCACGTAAGAGACATGTAGTATCTTGGCATATTTCCATTATGCTCAGCCTTTCTCTTGTTTGTAGTTTCCTATGCATAGCCAACCAGTAGATGATGCTATGTTTGGGTACATTCATATTGTTCCACACCCATCTACTCTCAGACCATCTTGGTGCACTCACTTTAAGCTAGCTATACCCCCCACAAATTGTGTATTTGCCAGTGCAAGTTAGCCATCCATCCAGGATATACCCAAGCCCCAATTTATCTCTCATTGTGCAGATTTTTTTCCAGTACCAACAGTAGTCCTGGGGTTGTCTATATTCCCACTAGTCCCTCCCCTTCAGTACACATGATGAACCCATTTTACCCACAAGTTGTCTACTTTCTTTGCTATATCCCATAGATATTTCTCAATTGTAACCTCATTCCATTATACACAGTCTCTGATCATCAATCCTCCTTCATTTTTATGTCTAGGAATGAAGCGCTATGACAACTAAGGGTTCCCCATTTTTATATCTACTTTCCCGTCCCAAAGGAAGTTCTTGCAGATTGCTGTAATTCTCTTCATCACCAGTTTTGGAAGAATGAAGATCGATGCCCATTATGTATGCACATGCATGAGCACTGAGTTAATAAGTTGCACCCTACCTGCATAAGACAAGTTTCTTGTCCCCCATCCTCTGATTTTACTGGTTATATTTTGTACCAATGAATCACAATCTGCTGCTGATATCTTTCTTGCTGATATTGGGACTCCTACGTATCTAAATAGAAGTGTCCCCTTCTGGTATCCTGTTAATTCACATAAGTCTTCTAGGCATGAGTCCTCCATGTTAGCATTGAAGAAATTAGACGTAGCAGCATTAGTGTATAGTCCTGATGAGTGAGAGAAAGTTTTTAGGCCCCTAAGCATTAACAATACTGAGTGAAAATCCCCTCTGCGGAATAGTAGAACATCATCAGCAAAACATAAGTGGTTGAGCTGCAAGCTTTTTCATTTTGTGTGGTAATGGAATCCTTCCTGATTAGCTACAACCTTTATAATCCTAGTGAAGTACTCCATGCATATTACAAACAATAATGGGGATATGGGTTCCCCTTGTCTCAATTCTCTTTTGCATCTATGATTTTCCCATACATTCCTCCATTTAGAGCCAATATGTATTGTGTTCAAGTGATGCAAGCCATTACCCATCTTATAAATCTTCCTGAAAATTAAGAGCATATAGCATTTCTTGAAACAAATTCCAACTCGACAGTGTCACAAGCCTTCCCAATATAAATTTTAATGAGGCAGCTTTTTGTAGAATTCCTACTGTTGTACAATCTCACTAAGTCTTGGCATATAAGTATATTCTGCACAGTGGTTCTATTTGCCAGAAATGCATTTTGGTTATGTGATATGATTGTAGGAAGTACCTCCTTGAGTTTGTTGCATGGCATCTTAGAAATTATCTTGTAGACTGTGTTGCAGCAGGCTATTGGTCTGTAATCACTTACTGATTATGCATGGTTGCTTTTGGGTATGAGAGTGATGGCTGTGTTGTTCATTATCTTCAACAACTTACCATTGTCAAAAAATTCCAGCACTGCAGCACATACATCTTTCCCTACTATCTCCCAGCCGTCTTTACAAAATTGACTTCCATATCCATCAGGACCCGGGGATTTATCTCCTGGAATTGCCCAAAAGGCTTGTTCAACCTCCTTTTCTGTGAAGTCTGCCTCCAGCATGCTTCTCTGTGACCCTGACACTGTTTCTCCTTTCCTAATGCTAAATCTCAAAATGACCGATCGGGTCATTACATTCTCCTCCACTTAAACATACGTTCGTCCTCAAACGTGCCAAGAGTTGTAACAAAGCTATCAAATCACTGAATAAACGCACCATACTCATACCATGGGTGATTCCACATCACCCCAATCTATAGACGCCTGACAACGCAACCTAACTAAAGATCCGTACATCAACCTTAGGCCATAAAACTTAGAATCAAATCTCCAATATCCGGAATCCATTACAAGACCCGATTCTCATGTCTATACACTGTATAAATCTAAACAAACTATATAGAGCCATAACCATAACCCAATATATAATTACATGATATACCGCATAGCTCAGATGCTCATAGTAATAACTTCCGGCCACAATAGCCGCCCGATTACAAACTCGGTACCAGTAACAACCTCATATAAAATAAAACCTTGTTCTAGACCTTCACATATTGCCAATGATGAAATCCACATACAAATACTTATAACCACTCTTCCGATCAACAACTCATGGAACTCTATCACCTGCGGAGAAACATAGCCAAAATTTAAGCTGACTAGTGACATAATCCTTCCAAACATACTTTAACCAAATCTAGTAGTACGGAGTTTATGTCCAAAAATCTCATCTCATCTAGTACAAGATTCCCGTTCGACGTGCCTTACCATTACTACCTAGAGCAACATATCATGCAATACGTGCACCAAATTAGCTACAACTCGAATGCTCCCAATAATGGAAAGAGAATAAAAAGAGAGAACCGTTCCGCAAACTCGACATATATTCGCCACAAAGCGCAATGCTATGAACCAATCACTCAAAGGAAAACAAAAACACACGAGTTATGCACGTAGGGTCATATCTCAACATAACTCCGTCGTGAAGCGTGGCCCAATCCAAACACCGGTCCACATGGAAAACCTCAAGCCATGATGCTCAAAATCAACAACCATGCATATTGACAACAAACACGCGAAATGCATGACTATGACCATGGAGAAACAAATAGCCCACTACCCTAGAATCATGAAGACCATAAACAAGGTGCAATCCACCATTCAATACCTTGTTGCACCATATTTTGCACTAGTCAAAATAAGATTCAACTAGTGGTTTTCCTGTTGTTAATGAAAAAGAGTCGCCACCTAATATTTAAAGGTATACTAGGGTACCTATTCAGTTGTTAAATCATTATCCTATTAGTCTGCTAACCAGTGAGATTTGGGTAAGGGTTCTTGTTTTTCTAAGGGGAAGGTGTTAGGCACCCCCTAGAATCTACCTAAGGTAGCTCCATAGGACTTAGACTAGGTTCAGGGAATTAAATGTCTATACTCTACTTAGCTAGTGCTTAAAAGTGTATAGCTTATTTTATGTTTAATGTCTATTATTTGTAAGAAAATAGTATATATACTTTGAAAAGATGATACAGGTTTCATTTGTAGAATCCTTAAAAATGTTTACATCTATATGATTGAAAGAGTTTCAGAAGTATGTCTATAATGTTTATGTTTGCAACTGTAAAATGTGGCCAGGTCTTAAATGCTTGATTTTTGATATGGTGTGGATATTTGTGCAACTTTTAGTAAAAAAACTATTAGGGAAGTAGGCTTTGGGTATACCTTAAATATTGGTTCCAAACCTTGTATCCAAGCTTAGAAAAATGCTAATTGAGGTAATCTTGATTGCGATTGCATTTCATCTTTTTTGTAGAAACTTGACTTTGAAATTGTTTTCAATTCCAACTTTTTTTTTTTAAGAAAAAAGAAGTGTTTCTCTTTTTCGAATCTGCCTTAAAACTTCGAAAATATCTCCAAGAAAATGGTTAGCATGATTGATGATGAAAATCATATAGCAGAAATAAATAACTTAAGAATATGGAAGTTTTAAGCCAATATAGGTAAAACAATGATTTTTCTTTTTAATTACCTATTGTTTTAGCTTGCCTAGGTTTATAAAGTAATTCAAATATAATAAAGAGAAAGCATTCACTCAATATTGTTAGTGTCATATACACATAGAAGTAACAACAAAATTATGTGTAATGATAAAAGGAAGGGAAATTGGACTCATAATATTGGGCCTAAGAAATGTAAGGCCCAGCAGATAGAGAACATCAACAACGAGCTTCAATGACTTTGGACTCTAGGCTTGAACTTGGGTATGAGTTCTTAAGAACATAGCAGGCCTAGTTCGACCACATGTGCAAAAGAAAAGAAGATATTAGTGATAAGGCCCAATATAACAAATGCAAATAAGACCAATGTAAGGCCCAAATAAAACTGTAACAAGTGTTGTGATTAAAGATGCAATAAAGTTAATGTAAAGTCCAATAAAGTAAACAAAACAATGTTTGTAGTGAAGCCTATATTTCATTTAACAATAATCCTAAAGAGATTAACAAATGTAAATGGTTAAAAGCTTAAGGTAAAATTCCATTTATGGACAAAACATCCTTTGGATCCCTAGCACATATAACGACCCGAAATGCCGTAGAAACACATATGATACTAATTGTTTAGACTTGGCTTGTTTTAAGCGCAAAACCCTTATTGTAATTATGAAATCTTAACATTCTTGCAGGGTATAAGGTATAAGAAGCTAATAATTAAGAAAAAGAGCTCAAAAAGATAAGTAAGGCAGGATATGCGGTCGCATTCCAACAATGCGGGCTGCATATCTTACACGGGCATCGCATAGTTAGATAGATTTCTGGGCAAAGATTCATGTCAGAAATGCTGTCTGAAATGCGGACCGCATTTCATGAATGCGAACCGCAAATTACACTGCCTGTATTGCAGATTGGGACAGAGAACTGGATAAAATTTTACGTCAAAAATGCGGTGAGAAATGCGGTCGCATTTCTAACATGCGGACCACAAATCTCATAGTGAAATCGCAGAATGAGATAGATTCCTGGGTCAAATGCCATGTCAGAAATGCGGTCCAAATGCGGACCGCATGTTGAGTATGCGACGAGAATGCGATCGCATTTTTAACACCTGAAATTTTTTTATTTTATTTCGAATTTTTGACCCACTATAAATAGGAACCAGGAACCCTAACATGCAAAACCCCCCTTATTTCGTCACTACCTAAGAAACCTCTCTAAAACACCCTCAAACCCCAACAAATCAACCTAAAAGATCACTTGGAAACAGCCCCAGAATCCGTTAAAACATATCCAAAATATAGTCATCAACCTCCAATTACCAGCCCAGCTTTCCCCATTTAAACCCACCAAGAACCAGCTGCAAACTCGCCGGAAATAGCCCCAATTTAAGCTGAAAAAAAACCGTAGAATCACTCCCTTCAAATCCCAACATCAATTACAAAAAACCCCACTCTCTAACCCCAAGACCCAGCCCAAAGTGCTGCAAATTTCGTTGTGGAACAGTGCCAAGATTTCAGCTGAGTTAAGGCACCCTACCAAGTTGTAGCTCGTTAGCCTCAATTGTGTCCACCTAAAGTTCGTGAGCACCCATAAAAGGTTGGGCTCGAAGAATTGTTGGAAGTCTAGGAAGTTGTTACAAAGCAAGGTAAGTGTTTCTTCTAACCTTAGCTTGAGGGATTAGAAACCGTGTCTTATCTGCAAAATTGCTCCTTGTTGAGAACAACGTATAGGCATGGTGACGAGTGTCTATACGTTGGTGTCACGCATGACTGTGGGTCGTATATGGATAGTTGTTGTGTGACTATTGTTACGAATTGCTGAATATTATCCTTGATTTTGTTATGATATACTGTAAGTGGGAGCGGGTGGCACGCCTGCCACAAGATATTGTGAATTTGAGGGCGGGTGGTACGCCTACCACAAGGTTTCTTCACTTTAGTTGTTCCTTTTGGTTATGGTTCTAGCCTTCTTTTATTCGGTATAAAATTGATGGTTAACTAGACTAGTTGAGTAAGGATTGTTAGGAGTCAAAAGGGGTCCAGTGTCAAAATTGTGGGTAGTGTCTAAGGAGTTCGTAGGGAATCAAATGACAACCAACTGATCAAGCCATTCTAACACAAGTCTCACAACGAATCATTCCGAGATACCTCATCTCATAATCACAAGTCACGAGTCTCAAACTACAAATCGTAGGCTCACAGAACCTTTCTAATCGCAACTGCACGAAAAACTCACGTGCCAATATCTAAATCCGCCCAGCATGATCATAGGCTCACAATCACAATTTGCGCGGTGCGGTCACATGCTCACTATCACAATCCCGGTATGATCACAGGCTCACAATCACAATACGCTCGGTATGGTCACATGCTCACTATCACAATCTGCCCGGTATGGTCACAGGCTTAATATCACAATGAAATCAAATAATGCAAGAATATATGGGCATGATCAATAAATGTCAAGTTTCATACTCCTGAACTAGTTTAAGTGGCAGGCTATGGTGTACTATTACAACCCAAGTCAACAAGTAATTCAAAGACATCGAATAGGTCACTGAAAACAACACAACAAGTCAGGTAAGGTGTACAACATACACAAGGAAAAATTACACCATCACACAAATATCATCAACATAGTGTCCCGGGCCATCACACATCATCCCTGACATTGCCACCCTTATCTCTCTGTATTAATAACATCATTATAGCCACCCTTACACTCCGTTCGGACATTTACACAATAGCCACCTTTATCACTCCGATAGCCACTCGTATCACTTTGCCCTGACAATATCTTAGGCACCCGTATCACTCCGGTAGCCACCCCTATCACTCCACATAATAGCCACGCTTATCGCTCCACCCTAAAAATTACACAATAGCCACCTGTATCACTCTGCAGAATTAACAACAGCGAGATTCCACCCTTGTGCTTCGTATAACAACAACCAATCCACACAAAAATTTCACATGTGCTAACATCACAACAGTGTGACATGTTAGCTTGTACCATAAGTGCCCATTGACCACAACCTCTTAACAACAACAATACCAATATCCCCACATCACAAAGCCCATGGCTCAAACACGATGTGTACAAAATTTCAATAACGAAAAAATGAACGGGGAAAGTTACTCAACAATGAACAATGCCCCATTAAACAAAAACTTCAACCAAAACAGATTAATGACTTTCAATAACTTGAACGTCAATTGATTGCTTAAGAATAAACCCAATACTATAAGTATTTTCATAAATGGCAAACTTCTAGTTCTAGTGTGTGAAATAAGCTAACAATGAAAGAGATAGCATGAACTAGCAACTATGTCTAAATGCATGAGAATAACCCGACAACGAAAGGATATCATGGAACAACAACTTCAACTAAGAATAACTCAATAATAAAAGAGGTCACACTACAATAAAAGAGGTAGCAACTTCAAATAAAGCATATAAGGGTAAACTTAACAATTAAGGATATGACATGTGACAATAACTTCAAATAAAGCATGTGAGAGTAAACCTAACAAATAAAAGGTATAACATGGGCTAACAATTTCAAATAAAGCATGTGAGAATAACCATAACAAATAAAAGATATAACATGTGCTAACAATTTAAAATAAATACATGAAAGAAGCCTAAGAGTCTAAATCAGTCAATTTCCACAGATAAACATGGGCACGCACTCCTCACCTCGCGTACATGTATTTCATATAATTCAAATAATACAATCAATCCAAATCCTAAGGGTAGTTCCCCCAAACAAAGTTAGGGAAGACACTTAACTCAAAGAAGCTAAATTAATACTCTAAAATGACTTTCTCGTGAGAAACATCCTCTGGATGGCTTGAATCCAAAATAACATAATGTCATAAATAAAAGTCATAGGAAACAACTTCAAATAATAAAGGTTCGATCTTTAATGAAAACTAAAAATTCAACCCAAAAAATCAACCTGGGCCCGCACCTCGGAACTCGACATCACTCAAAAAATTCGAAGATCCATTTGGATACGAGTCCAACCAGACCAAAATTATCCAATTCCGACATCAAATCAGCCTTCAAATCTTCATTTTACTTTTGAGAAAGATTTTACAAAAATCCCCAATTTTTCCAATTCAAATTACTAATTTAAGGATAAAAAACAAAGATGGAATCATGATATATAAACAGATCCGGGTAAAGAACACTTGCCCCATTCCAAAGCGTGAAAATCCCCACCAAAATCTCCCAAAACAGAGCTCTCTATCTCAAAAAGTGATAACTAACAAAGCCCTCGAAATAAAGTACTTATAATTCTGCCCAGGTATTTACTCATCGCGATCGCGGAATTAACTTCACGGTCACTGAGATAAAAATAATAGCTGACCAAACGTTCTTCGCGAACGCGTACAACAAGTTGCGAACGCGACACATAACCTCCATCTCACTATGAGAATGCATTGTCATTCACGTGATCGCGGACAACAAAGACCCGATGCCTCTTCCCACTTTCCTATTCGCGACCGCGTATTATTGATTCCGAACGTGAAGACATATGTCCCCCAAGCTTCGCGACCGCGAAGAACAAAAATGGCGGCTTCCATAGAACTCTACGCAAACGCGATTGCTTCATCGTGGCGGTGATGAAGAACACCAGATAACATAAATCATCAGTCGAAATCATGGAGAAATGGCCCGAAGCCCATTAGAAACACACCCGAGGCCCCTGGGACCCCGTCCAAATATACCAACATGTTCCAAAACATAATACGAACTCGCTCAAAGCCTCAAATCACATCTAACAAAACCAAAACCATGAATCGCACATCGATTCAAGCCTAATAAACTAATGAGTTTCCAACTTCTAAAACTAATGTCCAAAAATATCAGACCAATTCTGAATGAGCTCAAATTTTGCATGCGAGTTCCAAATGACACAACGAAGCTATACCAACTCCCAAAATCATAATCTGAACCCGATATCAATAAAGTTAACTCCCGGCCAAACCTCTCAACCTTCCAAACCTTCAACTTTCTGACTTTCGCCAAAATGCATCAAATCAACCTACGGATCTCCAAATCCAAATCCGGACATATGCCAAAGTCCAAATCACCATACGAAGCTATTAGAATCTTCAAAACACCATTCGGGAGTCATCTACACAAAAGTCTAACTCCGGTCAACTCTTCCTACTTAAGTTTCTAAAACAAGAATCATTCTTCTACATCAATTCCGAATCATCCAAAAATCGAATCCGATCACGCACGCAAGTCTTAATATACAATACAAAGCTACTCGAGGCCTTAGGCCATCGAACGGAATGCTAATTATCAAAAAGACCAGTCGGGTCTTTACATTCTCCCCTTCTTAAATAAACATTCTTCCTCGAACGTGCCAAAAATCGTTTTGAAGCCACAAAATCACTGAATGAACTCACCATACATATACTCGGGGGGTGCTCCCATGTCACCCCAATCCACATAAGCCTAACAACACCATATCAACTAAAGATTATTCCTTCCACCTACACTGATAAGCTTTAGAACCAAAGTTTTCACCATCCGATCTTTTACCAAAGACCTAATTCTCTCATAAACACACTGTATCAACCTCAACCAGCCGCCACAACTCATGCATACACCCACAAGGTATGACTACCCAACGTAATACGTCGCCTATATGCCCATGACAACATCTCTGATCATAATGGCTACCCATACTGAAATCCAGCATCGACAATAACCTCATATCAGTTAAAACCTTTTCCCACCCCTTCACAATATTGACAACAATGCAAGAAACATGAAGATCTCATAACCACCCATCCAAATCTACAAGTCACACTGAACGCCACCTGGCACATACCTCGCAAGCTAAACCCAATAAGCACAACGCGAATATGACTGAATATGAAAAGGGAAACACATGAGAGAACTATCAAACAAGTCTGACAAGGACAACTCCCTATTAGTATCATACTATGAATCAAATCCACAAGGGAGAATCAAAACATAGGAACTAATTACAAGGATCTCTTCGTAATATAACTCCACCACGGCACGTAGTCCGGTTCAAACATATCAAACCACACAAAAATGGAGGATCCCATCCTCAGCTCTGAATCATAAGTAGATTACACATCACACCAACTGAAACCTTCCACTCAATTTTGCGAATCAAAATCACAACACGTAATGGACTTCCCATACCGGTAGAGTACCTAAATCACAAATTGTAAGCAAACTATCCAGAAATCACATTAAAACCTACCATAATGAGTAATAGAAAATTCACTATAGTCTCGATAGTGAACAACCAAATGATAGACACGGCTACCACTATAGAATCTCTCAACAGAGGTAAACACATAAGCAGAGTTAAAGAATCACAAAATACACCTATATATGAAGCAAGATAAGGGAACTCACTCCGATAAATAGGACCGAATCAAAGTAAGACTGATGGTCCTCTGTGAAAAATCGAAACCATACCTGTAATGACACTATCTGGTGCAGCGACCTTAGCCCTACCATGGAAAGCATATCAACGAGCTGGGCCTCCCCCTCTAGGGCGCCCTTACCCATCTGTCCTCCATCCCTAGCTGGCTGTGCAGGTTCAGTAGCAACTAGATTGAAGCCTATAGCCTGAGTGCTATGATGAAATCTGCCTCTCCCAAGTCTGGGACAATCTCTCATGATGTGCCTAGTATCGCCACACTCATAACAACTGCTCTGCGGGCGTGGCTGCTGGTACTGAGTCTATGCGAACTGGACTGCCCGATTGCTCGAGCCTCCGTCGTGATGGGTCATAGCTGAAGAGTAGAATCCACTGAATCTTCCAGAACCTCGGGACCTCTTGTCCTCCTTATCCTTCCTCTCGTCTCCCTGAATACACTCTAACCTCCTGGAAATCTCCACAACCTGCTGAAATAGAGTATCAGTCTCCAACTCCTGAGCCATGCTTAATCTAAGACCATAACTGAGCCCCTCGATAAATCTGCAGACTCGCTCTCTGACTGTAGGAACCAAAGTAGGTTAATGACAAGATAACTCAACGAACCTAATGACATACTTTACACCATCATAGTGCCCTGATGCAGCTACTCGACTTTATGCGCCACACATTCCAAAGGGTTTGCGGAACAAACTCCCTCAAGAACATCTTTGAAAACTGAGTCCAAGTTAGTGGTTCTACATCAAATGGTCTACCCTCCTCATAAACCTGCCACTACTGATACGCTGCCCCTAACAGCTGAAATATAGTAAAAGTAACTCCGCCCGCCTCCAAAATACCAACGATGCGGAGAATGCGGTGACACTACTCAAGAAAACCCTGTATCCTCGATAGCCGTGCCACTGAAAGTAAGTGGACCATACTTCTTGAACCTCTCAAGCCTTTTTTGCTCCTTCTCTGATGCCCCTGGCCTGATCGTTGGCTAAACCGGAATAACAAATTGTACTAGCACCACACCCGGAACCTGAGCAATGTGAGCCCACTGCTCTGGAGTATGGGCGGCGGGAGTTTGAGCTCCTCTACCAATCTATGAAGTAGCTAATGCAACTAGGATCAGTCCTGTCTCAACCAATATACTAAACATGCTCAGGAACTGCGCTAAAGTCTCCTGAAGTCCGAGAGTAACAACAGTCGCCTCCGGTGCCTATCCCCCAACTAGAGCTACTAGTGTCTCCTCAGCTGCAGCTCTGCCAGGTGCTCTAGCTTCGACGCGTGCTGCTCATCTAGCTCTACCTCAACCCCTGCTTTTTGTGGCTCTAGCAGGGGGCGCGAGTGTGTGCTCCGCTGATACGGTAGCATGTGTCCTCACCATCTGTGAGAGAATAGAGATACAAAGGCTCAAACTTCGAAGTCAACAAATTCGCATGACATGAATAAAAGAAGCGGAATTTTCCTGATAGTTTTGTATCCTCTCGAAGATAGGTACAGACATCTCCGTACCGATCCGCAAGACTCTACTAAGCTTTGCTCGTGACTCGTAGAACCTATGAACCTTGGCTCTGATACCAATTTGTCACAACCCAAACTCCCGCCATAGGCACCATGATGGCACCTAGTCTCTAAGACTAGGTAAACTGATTACTTACAACAATTAAGCCAATTTAACAATGATATTTTAAATCAAAGATTTATATAAATACCAAAATAAATGTGAAATAAGCCTACGCGGAAATAATCACTACAACCCCCTAAGACTAGCTAATATAGAATCACGAACTCTAGCTGAATACATAGAAAGATCTCAAAGATCAAAATACAATACTGTTAGGATATCAAGTTGACAGTAAAATAAAAGGAAAGGACTCCAAGGGATTGCGACGACCAAGCAGCTCTACCTTGAATCCTCGCGATCGATAAGCTAACTCTACTTGAGTCCGGTATCTCCAATACCTGGATCTGCACACAGATGTGCAGAAGTGTAGTATGAATACACCACGCTTGGTACCCAATAAATATCAAGACCAACCTCGGTAGAGCAGTGACGAGGTACAAGTCAAGACACTTACTAGTAAAAATAACTTGTGCAGTATAAAAGTATAAAGCTAATAATGAAAGCACGAATCAGTAAATGGCAATAAGAATCAACATGTGATATAAACAATAAAGTAATAGAACACCGTTAAAGTACTAGTGAAAACATATAAGGGAATTAAATGACAACCAACTAATCAAGACGTTCTATCACAAGTCTCACAACTAATCACTCTGAGATACATCATCTAATAATCACAAGTCACGAGTCTCAAACTACAAATAATGTGCTCAGAGCACCTTGTGCCCACATTTCTAATCACAATTGCACGGACAACTCACGTTCCAATATCTCAATCTGTCGGCATGATCACAGGCTCACAATCACAATCTGCCCAGCGTGGTCACTGGTTCACTTTAACAAACTGCTTGGTATGATCACAGGCTCATAATCACAATTCGTCCGGCGTGGTCACATGCTCACTATCACAATCTGCCCGGCATGGTCACAAGCTCAATATCAGCAGATAATGCAAGAATATATGGGCATGATCAATAAATTTCAAGTTTCATACTCCCGAACTAGATTAAGTGGCATGCTACGGTGTATGCTTGTATGAGTGTACTATTACAGCCCAAGTCAACATGTAATATCAAAGGCATCGAGTAGCTCATTGAAAGAAACACAACAAGTCACGTAAGGTGTGTGATATACATAAGGTAAAATCACACCATCACACGAATATCATCAACATAATGCCCCCTGGCCATCATACATTATCCCTGACATTGCCACCCTTATCTTTCTGCACTAATAACATCATAATAGCCACGCTTATTGCTCCATTCGAACATTTACACAATAGCCACCCTTATCACTCCGATAGCCGCCCATATTACTCTGCCCTAACAATATCATTAGGCACACGTATCTCTCTGATAGCCACCCGTATCACTCTGCATAATAGCCGCCCTTATTGCTCCGCCCACAACAATAACACAGTTGCCACGCCCATTACGCCGCACAATCAACAACAATGAGATGCCACCCTTGTGCTTCACTGATAATCAATCCACACAACAAATCCACACGTGCTAACATCATAACAGTGCGACATATCAGCTCGTACCACAAGTGCCCATAGGCCACAACCTCTTAACAACAACAATACCAATATCACCATATCACATAGCCCACGGCTCAAACACGATGGGTACAAAATCTCAATTACGACAAAGTGAACAGGGAAAGTAACTAAAAAATGAACAACACACCACTAAACAACAACTTCAACTAAAACAGATTAATGAATTTCAATAACTTCAACTTTAATTAATTACTTAACAATAAACTCGATAATGAAGGTATTTTCCATGAAATGACAAACTTCGAATTCTAGTGCGTGAAATAAGATAACAATAAAAGAGATGACATGAACTAGCAACTACGTCTAAATGGATAAGAATAACCCGACAACGAAAGGATATCATGTAACAACAATTTCAATTAAGAATAACTCAATAATAAAAGAGGTCAAACTACAATAAAAGAGGTAGCAACTTCAAATAAAGCATACAAGGGTAAACTAGACAAATAATGGATATGACATGTGCTAACAACATCAAATAAAGTATGTGAGAGTAAACATGACAAATAAATGGTATAACATGTGCTAGCACTTTCAAATAAAGCATGTGAGAGTAAACATGGCAAATAAAAGATATAACATGTGCTAACAATTTCAAATAAATACATAAAAGAAGCATAAGAGTCTAAACCGGTCAATTTCTACATATAATACCGGGTACGCATTCATAACCTCCCGTACATGTCTTTCACATAATTCAAATAACACAATCAACCCAAATCTTTAGGGGTAGTTCCCCCACACAAAGTTAGGCAAGATACTTACCTCAAAGAAGCTAAATCAATACTCTAAATGACCTTCTCGTGTGCAACAACCTCCGGACGACTTGAATCTAGCCAAAATAACTTAATATCACAAATAAAAGCCATAGCAAAATAATTTCGGATAATAAAGCTTCGATCTTTAATGAAAACTAAAAAGTCAACCCCGGGCTTGGACCTCGGGCTGGACAAAACTCACAAAATCCAAACACCCATTCTGATATGAGTCCAACCAGACCAAAATTATCCAATTCCGACATCAAATCGGCCTTCAAAACCTTATTTCACAGTTTAGAATGTTTTTACTAAAATCCCCAATTTCTCCAATTCAAATCACTAATTTAATGATAAAAACAAAGATGGAATCATGAAATATAATCAGATCCAGGTAAAGAACACTTACCCCAATGCAAAGTGTGAAAAGCCCCTCCAAAATCGCCAATACCGAGCTCTCTAACTCAAAAAGTGATAAAAATGACAAAGCCCTCGAAATAGAGTACGTATAATTATACCCAGGTATTTACTCATCCCTATCGCGGAATTACCTTTGTGATCACGAGATAAAAATAATAGCGTACCAAACGTTCTTCACGAACGCATACAACAAGTCGCGAATTTGACAAACAACCTCTAGCTCACTACGTGAACGCGGTGTCATTCACGCGATCACGGACAACAAAGGCCTGATGCCTCTTCCAGCTTTCATATTCGTGATCGCGTATCATTGATTGCGATCGCGAAGACACAAGTCCCATAAGCTTCACGAATGCAGTCGCTTCTTCGCGACCGCGAAGAAGAGAGATACTGGCTTCCATAGGACTCCATGCGAACGCGGTTGCTTCATCGTGATCGTAATGAAGAACACCAGATAACAACAATCAGCATTCCAAAACATGGAGAAATGGCCCGAAGCCCATCCGGAACACACCCGAGGCCCCCGAGACCCCATCTGAACATACCTACAAGTTCCAAAACACAATACAAACTCGCTCGAAGCTTCATATCACATCAAACAACACAAAAACCACGAATGGAACATCGATTAAAGCTTACTGAACTAATGAGCTTCCAACTTCTAAGACTAATGCCGAAACATATCAAACCAATTCTTAATATGCCCAAATTTTACATGCAAGTTCCAAGTGGCACATCGGAGCTATATCAACTCCCAAAATCATAATCCGAGCCCGATATCAATAAATTCAACTCCCGGTAAAACCTCTCAACCTTCCAAATCTTCAACTTTCCGACTTTTTCCAAAATGCATTAATCATGCTATGGACCTTCGAATCCAAATCCGAACATACGCCTTAGTCCAAAATCACCATATGAAATTATCAAAACACCATTCCTGAGTCGTCTACACGATAGTCAAACTCTGGTCAAACTTTTGACCCTTTCTTTGCCCCTTGGTTCGCTAGCTGACTTGCCAGAGCTTGGATTTTCGAACTCTAAGAGCGGATTTCAGGAATTTGTTCACATATGATTTGATGGCATCTGTCCGCTTTCTATCTTTCCACTTAAGTTTCTAAAACATGAATCATTATTACAAATTAATCCCTAATAATCCAAAAATCGAATCCGACCACACACGCAAGTTGTAATACATAATATAAAGCTACTCGTGACTTTAAAACACCGAACGGAATGTTAATTCTCAAAATGACCAGTTGGGTCGATAGAGTACCATGATTTTAGACTTGGGTGTATGCCCAGAATCAAATTCGGAAGTCCGTAGGTTGATATGATTGTTTTGCCAAAAGTTGGCAATTGGAGGTTTAGAAGTTTAACTACATGTTAATTTTTTTGCTATCGGGTTCATAATTTTATTTTGGGACTTGGAATAGGTCCATTATGTTATTTAGAACTTCTCTACAAAATTTGGTGTCGTCTTGAGTTGATTTGATAGGATTCGGACGCTTGGTTGCAGTTCTAGATATTCTTGAACTTTTCTTTGAAATTCATGCGTTTTGATGTCCGATTCGTAGTTCTAGATGCTATTTTTGTATTTTGATCGTGTGAACGAGTTCATATGATGTTTATAAACTTGTGTCGATGTTTGGTTTGGAGCCCCGAGGGCTCAGGTGAGTTTCAGACATGATTCAGAATGATTTTGAACTGAAACGGGATTGTTGGCGTGTTTGTGTGCCGGTGCTCTGATGTCGCAATTGCGAGCACCGGATTCACAACTGCGAAAATGGAAGGGGAGGCTTAGTTATCGCAGCTACGATACCCTGTTCGCAATTGCGGAGTGTGAGCTTGGTAGGCTTTTTCGCATTTGCAACAGTTTTCTCGCATTTGCAGGGAGGATAGACTTTGCAATTTGTGAAGTCTGTGTCGCAATCGTGAGATCTCCTCAGTGTGTTAGCTGCCGCAATTGCGAGCCCACCTTATTATGATGGTTCGCAATTCGCAATTGCGATATTTGTAACTGAACAAAAGTGGTGAAAGTCTGGATTTCACATTATTTTCTCTCATTTTAGAATACTAGACTCGGTAGGAGGCGATTTGGAAAGGGGATTTTCATCTATAATATTTAGGTAAGTGATTCTAATCAATTTGCAACTATATTTCATGATTATATCTTAGATCTAACATCCAATTTATGAGAATCAAAGAGGAAATTGGGGATTTTTGTCAAAATTTTGAAAAATGATGATTTGGGTTTTGAGAGTCGATTTGGAGTTGGGTTCGAAAACAAAACATATATTTGGACTCGTGGGGTTATGAGTAGTCGGAATCTACCATTAAGACCGAATTTTGATCGGGCAAGCCCGTGGTTAGCTTTTTGGGAAATGTGTAAAGATCATAGCTTTATCTATTGCAATTTATTTTTCTTGCATTGTTTGATGATATTACGTCATTTTTTGTGAGATTTGAATGCCACTATAAATAGGGGCTCCAATGCCTCACCTAACAACACCTAACAATATGAGAAAGACAATCTAATTCGATTTTGCAGAGCCTATCAAAAACCCTAGTTTCTAATTGATTCTTCATCTTCCTCTCTTTCCGGTTCTGAATTCAATTCGTTGGTTGCTGTTTGAGCTTTGGATCCTAAATGGCTAACAAGAATCCTTGTCTGGTTTGTTGCTCAAACGAAGATCAGTACTTCGACCCCTTCCCTTCATTAAATCATTTTTGGTTAAAATCATGTCTACCCTATTATTCTTTGATGATTGTTTCTGTTCTTGATGCGTTGTTGTTAACTTATGTTTAATAATCATGCTTTGCATATGAACCAACTATTTCTCTCAATGTCTTATGACTGAGCTAACGCTAATTGACTACTCTTGCAAGATTAATAAAGTCTCCTTAAGTTAAGTAATATGTGTGCTAATTAAAACTTATGTAGTTGATTAAAGAGCCTTAATAGTTTTGTATGCTTGTTCAAACCTTAGATCCTCTTGATGATTATACTATGGTTCTCATGTTTACTTTATTGATCTTTACCTTGGAGTTAGTTGTTGATCTATTTCATGCACTTGAGGTTGCTTACCTGATAAACCAAGTTAAAATAGGATATGAACCCTTAAGGTTTACTACAAGGCTGTCACTCAGTTGTAATATATCAGTTTAAGTTGTTTGGGTTTGCCTTATCCCTTTTCATGTGTTTTTTATAATTATGTAGCTAATGAAAGAGCATTGTAATGAGTTTCTGTTAACCTTCATGACTGTTTGATCAAACCTACGAGCTTCACTGTGTAAGTATGTCTATGAATATAATTTGACTAAGCTCTAATCTCTGCAATTGATTCCATATGTGTTCCGCCAGTCTAGCCTTAGCTATGCTTTTGATTATCCTTAAGGGCTTGATATGATAGCTATTACATTTGTGCATCTTCTCTTGCTTATACTATGTTATTGACACTTCTAGAACTAGAATTTCAACATGTTAGTACAAATCTACTAAACCTGTTCAAGTGGATTCACTATCCTGTTACTAGAACTGTGCATACTTAATATGAAACGATATATTGTTCTAAACCCTTGTGATTAGCATGTTAACCTGATGCTATTCTCTTTGATGATCTGCCATGTTGCAGTCTTGCACTCTTTAGGAATATCTCATGTGTGTGTCTGTATGTCTCCTAAGGGGCCCGTACCTATACATATCATGAGACAGATTTTGCTTATGACTGTGCTGTCATACTCATGCCCATGTTCTCATAAGGGAAACTGAACCATACTTACCTAGTATAAGACTTTCATTATTCTGGACCACTATAATGATAGTCTTATTCCATATTATTTGGTGCTTAATCATGTTATAATGTTGTATTCTGGTTAGAATGTGACATGTACATATCTGAATACCATCTGTTGGAAGTTCTATACATATCCCTGTCTCATAAGGGAATTGCTGTCTGTACACCAAGTTTGTGACCGTCTATCATATCATTCAAACCTGCTAAGTTACTATAGTATACCCATAGACTTATAAGATCCTTTTTTTATGATTGCCTGCCCTGTTTGAGTGTATGACTGTATGATTAAACCAACCTAAATGTAATGAAAGATCTCTTTAGGGTTCTAACACTTGTTAAGTAAGTGTATTTGACTGTCCCTTAAGAATCCTAAAATTGACTGTTAACACCTTGCAATTAGTAAGAAGTAGAGTGCCAGTTTGTGTGTAGATATCAATTAAGTGTACGTATGATCGAGAACATGCTCAAAATTAATGATAAACTTGCCAGTGAGATTAGTGAAGGTAATATAGATGAATATCTCCTTTGAACTGCACGACATACCTATTATGGATACTGTATTAGCATGTTGGTATCTCTCATTGTTTGCTAGCACCTATATCTGATTCTATTGAGTATTCTTAAGGATGATAAAAGTACATAACATTGTATTATATGCTTGTGTACAAACCATGATATGTTTGATAATATTTTAGTGTTCTTAACAATCATTTGCAAGAAATGTAGATCTCCTTATGTGTTGCCATCACTGTTGTATTGGAATTTACAGTGAGTGCCTCATTAGCACATAACCATGTGGGGAATAGTAGGTGTTTGTAGTTAGGGATATTTGAGGGTAGAGTTTAGTTCTTGATTGAGGAACCCTCCCTGACACAAGCACTGCTCAGCATACTTGAGACCCTTCTTAACGTTGAATTGCTAGTGATCCAAAGGGTATCTTGGCCATCAGTGAAATTTTACCTCAAGCCCTTAATCTATTGATATTTGCTAATCTCTCTAGGTTTAGTGTTCAATGGAAATAAAGGTCTCATTGTGAATTGTTTTACACGATGTGACTTCACATTAATTTGCATCTCCTAATTATTGATAATTGTTATAGTTTTATTCGTGGGTTTACATTGATATTATTTGTGTTTAAATGTTTAGTTGGGTTGTATATCTAATGACCTTCTCTTTTTTTTTTTTTTTCTTGCATAAGTCTGAGTTGGGCCTGCCAAGTTCTCAAGGAACTCAGGCCCAAACTCTTAGCCCGAACTTGGGTCAACCAAAGCTACTGCTGCTGTTCGCTATTGCTTGGGCTAACATACTTCAGGCCCAAAACCCCGAATCTAGTTCCCTTTCCTTTGTTTCTTTACATTATTTACTTTTGCCTTGTGTGTATATAATACTGATAATGTTTAGTGAATGCTCTTTCTTTATTTATTATCTTTGAATTTCCTTAGAAACCCAGGCAAGCTAATACCGTAGGTAAAGTTAAAAGGAATTGCTATTTCTTACCTTAGTTAAATAGTTTAACATATTCAATTGCTCCTGCCATATAGTATTACTTTCGCTTATACTAACCTTTTTCGTGAAACTCTTCGAAGATCAAGGCAGATTTGAAAAGCAAGCAACTTCCCTTCTTTAACTACTTCTTCAAATAGCCTTATTTTACTAAAGTTACACATATAGCCGGTTTTTGTCAAGGCAAAAGTATTTTTAAAAACTAGCCATGTTTACAAGTTTAGACCTTATAAATAAATTTCCAAAACTATTTCAATTATGTATACATTTTAAAAAGGACTTTTACAAGCAAAACCTATACTCTCTTTTCAAAGAACAGATACTATTTTATCTTTCAAAGTGATAAGTTTACAACATGACATAGGGTAAGCTATACATTTTTAAGCACTAACCAAGTACAATATAGACATTTAATTCCCAAACCTAGTCTAAGTCCTATGGAGCTACCTTATGTAGATTCTAGGGAGTGACTAACACCTTCCCCTTAGAAGAACAAGAACTCTTACCCAACATCTCTCTGGTTAGCAGACTAATAGGATAATAATTTAATGACTGAAACATGTAACCTAGTATACCTTGAAATAGTAGGTGGTGACTCTCTTTTATCACCAACAGGGAAAACACCAGTTGAATCTTGCTTTGACTCATGTAAAATAGGGTGCAACAACATAGCGACTCTGCTGGGGTGTTATAACCCATATTTGTACGTGTTAGATTACACCGTAAGATAGTCTACCTAGGTTCGAGAAGAGAATTACCTTTGAGACAATAAGAGTTTAGTCCTATTGGTCTTAAATGATGCAAAGGTGTATAAGGGTGGTTAACAAATATTAGAAGATAAACGAGTTAAGGATGTTGTAACTCGCATTTTTGGGTAAATCGAGAGGTGGTTAACATCACCAAGATGTCATGTTGTAAGGTATTTGAATGATATGATATCCGTTTCATAAGTCTTGAAGTCAAACGAGTGATGAAACAAAAGTCGACAAAAGTTGCCCTAACTTAGGTTCTCAATTTTATTTAAACGATAGGTCAAATGTTTCTGCGATTTTCTCCCAATTTACAAGGAATTACAGGGTGATCTACCTACCAAATTAAAGGTCTATGAGTCTAGTTTCCAATGCTTTAAACCGTTTGTCAATACGATCTCGGAGTATTGAGATAATTGTATTTCCGTAGAACTGCGCAGACTGGTGGGTGACAAGTAGGTGCATCACCTACTTGCCAAAATTAAGGGCTAAAATTTAAAAGCCCCAAGTCGGTCAAGAGGCTTTTAAAAGCTTCTAAAGCCAGTTAATTCACTATTATTTCACAGCTTCAAAACCGAAAAGAACCCCTGCAACTCCTCCCCAAAATAATCCCACACAAACCCTAATCGATTTTCCCCTCTTTCAAGTTCTAGTTGAAGGTAAACCCTAGAGTTTGAGGAACCAAAGCAAGGGCTGAGTTATCTAACAAGCAAGGTGAGTTTACTGCTCTATTTAATACATTTTTTCTACTGTTAAGTCTTGGTAAGTCGTTCTATGTGTGAAAGAACTCACGGGACGGTGATCGGAAGCCGTGAGTTCGAGTTATTCACTTGTAGCGGACTGTTTTGTGAACTGTTTTGTGTTGCTGTAAAGCTGCGTGTTATACTACTGAT
>MCJB01043343.1:0-18551 GCA_002018475.1 Nicotiana obtusifolia
ATATATATATATATATATATATATATATATATATATATATATATATATATAAAATAACGCTAGTCTTCCGAAACAAATAAATGGCAAAGAAATAAATGCAATAATATTAATTTCAAAAGAATGGCTAAAATTATTCCCAAATAACATAAAGAGACTTGGGTATTGTACCCTACTCAATAACGCGTTCCGAATAAACAGAATCCACATAAAAATAGAGAACAAAATCTTTATGTCTAGAACAATAAAAACAAAAAAACATTTACAATTTAGCTCGAGTATAAGAATGTAATAAAAAGTATAACAACCAAAATACTTTCTGGAAAAAGCCATACAAATCCAAATAAGATTATTCACAAATATATATATCTAATTTGGTTAACAAGATGCATGAGTCTAGTTATTTTATTTGATTGTTACAAAAGTATGTTTACAATCCCATGTATTATGTGCTTATTTTAATTAGAATAAACTACCTAAATGACTGAGTTATTTTTTTTGGGGTTTGGCTAAACATACTCGTACATACCATTCACATTAGGAAAGGATTATATCATATCATTATCTACGACCATGACTAATTTAATTAGCTAAGCATACTCCTAACTAAACTAATCATATCATAATACATATTCAATAACCTAGATATATGCACAAACATCATGAATTTACCAAACATACAACATCACAAGTTTAATCCAATTATTAACTATATGCGATACACCCTAACTGTTTAGCAAATAGATAATATCAAAGAAAACAAGCAAGCACAATATCTATCTATAGCTTTACTATATTTTACGTTTGAGTACATCCGAGAACGGGAAGCACGATGCGGGACATTTGAAGGTGTTTATCCTTGATTTTTCTCCAAACGTCATCTTCCAAAAACGACTGTGTGATGGTACGTCGCAAGATAAGAGATGTCAAATTGTTAGTAAGATATAAAGTAAATAATAAACTAATTTATTTTTGAAATAATTTTATTTAAAAAATATATTTTGGAGAATTGTTTTTGAAAACAGTCTAAAAATATTTTTGGAAAATTGTTTTTAAGAAATAATTTTGGAAAATAATATAAAAGATAATATAGGAGGCTCATATATGTTTAATATCCGGTATCCGTATAGACATGAGAATGGGAACCACCTTGGTTGCGACTACGATAGCTAATCATGTCGCCTTTTGAAGGTATTAATGGTTCATAGCATTCTTGTCTTTTATTTTTCGATGTTTATCATCATCACCTTGTTATTATACGGCCCAATCCGAAGGGTCATACGGGGCGTCGTGGCCTCAATAACTTGAATGTTAGTTTCTCATCGGCCTTGTTCGGTATAGTATATCCAAACTGGTGTAACATTCGACCACTGTCAAAATCACCTAACTGTGTAGTACTGTGTCAACACCAATACATGTCCAACACAAAAAAGTGAGTGAATCCGTATCAAAACAGTGCCAAGCTAACACATAAATGTTCGAAAATTTCAAAGCTAAAGTAGTAAGAATCCAACAGTAACCAAACCTTTCCAAGCCAAGAATGCAATTCATCAGACGAAATAGAGTTGACTTAAACATATAAACCAGTAGGTACAAATACGGGCCAACAATGTCGAGAACGATCCAACCAAATAGCAGAAACAAGGCGTCATAAGAATCGAACATAAGATTTTCTGGCCAAAATTCGGTCAGCAAACAAACTGTTTTTAGATCTGTCTTTTCATAATATCAAAGGCCCAAAAAACAATAAAAGGAGGAGAATAAAGAGAGTAGTCGGAATTAATGGAGGGTCGCCGGAACAAGGCAGCAACAACACCAAGTCATTCGATGCGAAATGGTGATGACAGAGTGGATCTCGTCTTTCTGACGGGTCTCGTCGAGGGACAAAGGGTACAGCAGTGACGACGTCGCCGGTTGGCCAGTCACCACCTCCGGTGGCGGTGACAAAAATAGCATGAGGTGTGAGGGAGGACGACGGGGCAGTGGGGTCTCCAAAGGAGCTCGCCAATGAGGGAAGCTTAGGGACAAGAGGCGACAACCTCCATTTTAAGAGAGGCGAGAGAGAGTTTGGAGAGAGCTGATGGCTGTCTCTCTCAACTTGAGAGATAAAAAAATGAGAGACCCTCTTTAGGGTTTGTGGCTGATGCCTTAAAAATCTGATGTGAGTGGTGTATGGTGTAAGATATTTTGTTGGATGGTGTTGAAATATGTGGTCCTTATTAAATTTAAAATAAAGACAATGTTAAATTAAAAGATATGGTCCATAAACAAAAAGATGTAATGTCACATCACTTGTTGAGTCACGTCAGATGTCATGTTGCGTCAATATCATGTCGCGTCAATGTCTTATCACGTCGAATGTTGACGGAACATTGAATTTGACCGGACTTGATTCGTATTTTCAAATTAACTCTATTGGATTCCATATAATTAATGTACTGTGTTATAAATTTGAAATATGAAAAGAAAATTTCGTGCAATATTTATTTGAAAACGTAACTACTACAATTATGTCGTAGTAATTATGATATTTGTTTTTTGAAAAGACAATAAATTGATAGTTTCACGACCCAAATCAGAGGGCCGCAACGGGCATCCAGTGCCTTACTCAACCGAGTACCAACGTAACATATCTTTCTTATCATACCATCATGGGTAAATGGGCTAGAAGGGCTGTCATGAGATAACCAGAACAAAACAAAAGGGAATACTAGATATAGGATGACCCAACATGATATAGAAACTAATACATGTGACATATGGGCCTATAAGCCGACATGATCATTTGTACACTCAAAACATAGGTCGATAAGGCCATACAATTATCCGTATACATGACATCTATCTACAAGCCTCTAAGAGTACATAAACGTCATAAAGGTCGGGACAAGGCCCCCCCCCCCCCAATACCAATCAATACATGTCCAAATCATACTGACCAAATAGGCAACTCCGAAGCAAGTGGAGTGCATCAACACCTTCCGCTGAGCTGATAGCCTACTAGGAGGACTCTCAACCTGTATATCGGGACATGCAGGCATGAAACGCAGTGTCCCCAGGCAAGAGGGACGTTACTACAAATAAAGTACCGAGTATGTAAGGCATGAAGCAGTATATAAAAGACATGAAAGAAACATGGAGTAAAGAACTCAACCTGTAATTATGAATAGCTCTTTGAATCATGAAACATTTATAATGTCACGCATATGCATATAAATGTCACATCATACATATGCATATGTGTACATAACATCATCAACCCTCTGAGGGCATCCCATCATATCATCTCGGCCCCTGTGGGCAAAATCATCAACGTATACCAACTGATCAGGTGGTGGTGCGTATATAACGCCATAACCTTTCCCTGTACGCTATATACCTATAATATACGCATATATTTTTTTTTGGGCAAATTATAAGTTTTTATTCATAAGAAAAGCAAACCTCATAGGAAAAGTACAAGTAAGGAGGACAAAAGCTCGAGTAGTGTCGCGTATATGCCTTGGCTATATAATTCAAAGGCATAGGACCTAAGCAAAAACATACCGAGCTAAACCTTACCTTACAAATTCTATTGAGGCAAATAAAATGCCTCACCTATTAGCAAGCGTGTAAAAAGAAAGAACTAGACAAAACCAAATATTCGATGATCATCATAGAGTTTATAATACACTTTATGATGATATTACATAAGATAATGCTTACAAAATGATATAATAGAATGCAGTAATAATTATGGGCTTGTCCTTCCTTATCGAATGCTATGAATTCTTCTATTTGTAAAATTTTATCTTCTTCCTCCAACGTTTTCAAAATGTATACCCAATTCATGATTTCAAAATTTATAATATACGCATATATAGCGCCATCTGGTCATGGGTCAATATAATGAATGCAACCCTTACTGCCTCTCCCCAGCGTCGTGCTTGCGTAATGTTCTGGAGCCGTAACATATCTTTAGGATCTAAGTAAATGCAATCTCATTCCTTTTGCCTTTATACCGCATTCTTCCTTTACCATTCTATATTTACCTGAACCACTTAAGTCCGACTTAATACTAGATCAAACTATCTTCCTTCCTTTAGGGAGTACTAACATTTAATGCTATGACTTATGGCTTATACAATTTTATTGTCTCAAGTCCTATCACCTCTTATCTTTTTCGTTACTTGACTATAGACTCTGTTATTCTGTCATATTTTGATTTACTGTTGTCACCCATTTATCACATCTTACTCATAATGCTTCATTAACTCTTTTCTTATTCTCGGCTAATATTTCTGTCTAGCAAATTATTCTGAAAACTTCAAAGAAATGATCTTTCACTTTTAGCTCCCCTTGCTTCATCTCACTGGCTCTTCGAGACGCCTAACATTCTCTCTCTCTTTTTTTTTTTACGAGGGGCAGGAGTCATATTAAGGTAAATATTTATCCCTTTTAGGATTTCACTACCCATCTTCTGAATTTTCAGAACATTCTAGTATTCATATCTGACTGTACTATTCTAGGGTGCACCATTTGGGTGTCACACAAGGAGATTTATTATCATGTTTGCACTATACTTCGAAAATGTTAGCTAATGATAACAATCCATCCACCATTTTGGGTTACTCTAATCGCAGCTGAATCCTAATATCCCATTCTTCTCTTAAGTTCTATCTGTTAGCTCCCATAGGGCATAGCTGTAATTGGAGTCATTGACAATGTCGTCTTAAGCTTCTGAAAGCTCTCCTCAAACTCGTCCGACCACCTGAAGGGAGCTCCCTTCTGAGTCAAGTAATTCGATAGGGATGAAATAGATGAGAACCCCTCCACAAAACGGTGATAATACCCAGCCAAGCCTAAGAAACACCTTATCTTAGTAGTGATAGAAGGTATGGGCCAACTCTCAACTGCTTCAATCTTATTCGAATCCACCTTGATGCCATCACTAGATACCACGTGGCCCAAGAATGCCATTTAGTCTAGCCAAAACTCACTCTTGGAGAACTTAATATACTACTTCTTCTCCCTCAAAATCTAGAGCACAATCCTCAAATGTTGCTCGTGCTCTTTAGCACTACGAGAATACACCAAGATATCAACAAGGAACACAATGACGAAAGAACCCTAATAAAACTGGAACACATTATTAATCAAATTCATGAGGACTGCTGGGGCATTAGTCAAACCGAAAGACATCACCAAAAACCCATAATGCCTGTAACGAGTCTTGAAAGCCATCTTAGGAATGTCCGAAGTCCTGATCTTCAACTAGTGATACCTTGATATCAAGTCAATCTTCGAGAACATCCTAGCACCCTGAAGCTGATCAAATAAGTCATTAATGCGAGGCAATGGATACTTGTTCTTGATGGTAACCTTGTTAAATTTCTCTTAGTCAGTAAACATCCTCATGGACCCATCTTTCTTCTTAACAAAAAACACCAGTACACCTCACGATGATATACTAGGCTTGATGAACCCCTTATTCAATAACTCTTGTAACTATTCTTTCAATTCGTCCAACTCTGTTGGAGCCATGTGATGCGGTGGAATAGATGTGGGCTAAGTGTCCGGCACCAAGTCAATACAAAAATCAATATCCCTATCGGGTGGGATGTCAGTAGTCTGGTGGATACAAATTTGGAAACTCCTTCAATACTGGAACTGACTCAAAAGTAAGAGTATCACACTAACATCCCTCACAATGGCTAAGTACGCCAAATACACCTTCTCAACTATCCACTGAGCCTTCAGAAATGAAACCACCCTACTAGAAGTATACCCAAAAGAGCCTTTCCATTCCAACCTTGGAAACCCCGACATAGCTAACATCACAGTCTTAGCATGACAATCAAGAATAGCATGATATTGAAATAATCAATCTATACCTAAGATCACATCAAATTCAAAAGTACTAAGCAGTAGGAGATCCACACCGGTCTCATAGCCCCAAATGGTAACCAAACAAGGCCGATACACATGATATACCACAATGGAATCACTAACAGGCGTAGATACATGAACAGGATTATCAAGAGAACTATGAGGCAAACCCAAATATGATGCAAAATACAATGACACAGAGGAATATGTAAAACCAGGAGCAAATAAAACTGACGCATCTTTGTAACAGACTAAAACAATACCTGTAATAACTACATCAGAGGCTTCTACCTTGGGTCTAACTGGAAATGCATAACAGTGGGCCTGACCTCCGCCCGACTGACCTTCATCTCGGGGACAACCCCTGACTGCCTAAGCTCCCCTCTACCTTGTGGGACTGATGGTGTAGCAACTAAAATAGGAGTCACTGCCTAAGAACCCTGCTGTGATGCACCTCTACAACATCTGGGCGATCCCTGTTGATATGCTCCACCTCTCCACACTCAAAATAACCTCAGACTGATAATGGCTGTTGAATCTGAGGTTGCCTTTGATAACCTGAGTGTCCACTGGAAGAAACCTAAACTGAAGGAGTATGAATTGTGTTGGTAGTGCACCGAATGAAGATTGAACAGGAGTAACATGAGTTGGCTGATAAGTTAAAGGAATTGGCATGCTAGAATGATCTCTCCTCAAACGATCCCTACCTCCCGACGAGGTATCACTGAAATTCCTAGAATATCGGTGCTTCTTGCTCCTCATCATCACGGGCTCCAGAATCTATTTAAACAGAAAGATTTGAATTTTAGGTGGTGGAGATGGTTGGAGCTATTTAAGGATTATGATATCGTCATTTTTTATCATCTCGGGAAGGCCAATGTGGTAACTGACACCTTGAGCAGAAAGGCGGAAAGCATGGGGAGTTTATCATTCATTCTAGCTATGAAGAGGACGTTAGCTATGAATGCTCAGGCTTTGGCAAACAGATTCATGAGGTTGGATATTTTGGAGCCTAGTAGGGTTCTTGCTTGTGCTGTATCACAATCGTCTTTGTTTGGGCGCATTAAGGCTTGCCAGTATGATGATTCCCCATTGCTTGTCCTAAAGGACATGATGCAGTGAGGTGGTACTAAGGAGGTAACTAACTATTGTTGGTGATGGGGTATTGAGGCTTCAAGGTCAGATATGTGTTCCTAAGGTGGATGGTTTTAGGGAGTTGATTCTTGAGAAGGCTCATAGTTCACGGTATTCTATTCACCCAGGTGCTACGAAGATGTATCATGATTTGAAGTAGCATTATTGGTGGAGAAGGATGAAGAAGGACATTTTTAAGCATGTTGCATTGTATTTGAATTGCCAGTAGGTTAATTGTGAGCATCAGAGACCGGGTGGTTTGCTTTAGAAGTTAGATATACTAGAGTGCAAATAGGAGTGTATCACTATGGATTTTGTGGTTGGGTTGCTACAGAACTTGAGGAGATTTGATGCTATGTGTGTTATTGAGGACAGATTGACCAAGTCTGCACATTTAATTTCGGTTATGACTTCCTAGACTTCTGAGCAGTTGACTCGAATTTATCTTAGAGAGATTGTTAGACTCCATGGTGTGCCTGTGTCTATCATCTCGGATTGAGGCACTCAGTTTGCATCATATTTTTGGAGAGTTTTCCCGCATGAGATGGGCATGCAGGTTGAGTTAAGCATTGTATTTCACCCTCAAACGGATAGGCAGTACGAGCGGACCATTCAAATCTTGGAGGATATGTTGAGAGCTCGCATCATTGATTTTGGAGGCCAGTGAGATAAGCTTCTTCTTAGTAGAGTTTGCCTACAACAACTACCAATCGAGTACCTAGATGGCTCCGTATTAGGGTTTATATGGGAAGCGATGTCGTTCTTCGATTGGTTAAATTGAGCATGGGAGGATAGGTTGTTGGGCACTGATATGGTTCGTGATGCTTTGGAGAAGGTGAAGTTGATTCAGGAGTGGCTTCATACAACATAGTCCATGTAGAAGAGTTATGCTTATAGGAAGGTTCACGATTTAGTTTTCATGGAGGGTGAGAGGGTTCTTCTCAGAGTTTCACCTACGAAGGGCGTAATGAGGTTTGGGAAGAAGGGAAAGTTGAGCCCTCGGTAGATTGGCCAATTAGAGGTTTGGAGTGAGTGGGCGAGGTGGCTTATAGTCTTGCTTTGCCACCTAGGTTGTTGAGAGTTCATCCGGTTTTTCATGTTTCCATGCTTCGGAAGAATCATGAGGATCATTCACATGTATTAGATTTCAGCTCGGTATAGCTGGATTAGAACAAAGCTATGTGGAGGAACCAGTGGCCATTTTATATAGGCAGGTTCAGAAGCCGAGGTAGAAGGATATTGCATCGGTGAAGGTTTAGTGAAGAGGTCAGCAGTCAAGGAGGCGACTTGGGAGACCGAGCTTGATATGCGAAAAGAATATCCTCATCTTTTTTTTAGCATTATAGGTATGTTTCTAAGCTCGTTTGAGGACGAAAATTTATTTAAGAGGGGGAGAATGTACCCGACCTGTCATTTTGTGTATTTGAGCCCCGTTCCCCTATTTGATGCTTCTCATATGTGTGTTTCGTGTTTTGTAACTTGCATCGATGATTGTTTTGACTTCAGGAAGTTTCAAGAGTGATTTGGAACACTTAGTGTTATTTAAGGAAGCTTAAGTTGTAAGAGTTGACCGAGGTTTGAATTTTGTGTAAAAGACTCCAGAATGTTATTTTGATGGTTCCAATAGATTTGTATGGTGATGTTTGACTTAGGTGTATGTTCGATATTGGATTTGGAGGTTCTTAGGAGGTTTTGGTGATATTTGTCGAAAGTCGGCAATTTGTAAGAATGAAGAGTTCATAGGTTTGACCGAGGGTTGACTTTAAGGTTATCAGAGTCGAATTGTAGTTCTGAAACTTAGTATTTGTCCGTTTTGTCATTTGAGACTTGTGTGCAATGTTTGGGTGTAATCCAGATTGGTTAGACTTAAATCGATGCTTTGTCTAAAGTTGGAAGTTTATGAACTTAAGAGATTGATCTTGATCGACGGTTCATGGTTTTGATGTTAATGCCGATGTTTTGATCCATCAAATAGGTTTGGGGAAGGTGTTAGGAACTATTGGTGTGATTCGACGGCGTCTTGAGGGCCTCAGGTGTGTTTTAGATGAGTTTCACAACATTTTGGAGTTTGAAAGTAGTTCTGGTCTGGTGCTTTTGCACCAGCAAGGTTTAGAGTGCAGGTGCAATTTTGCAGATGCGGACAGGAGAATGCATAAGCGGATTTGGTCCTATGGCAGGGAGTCTGCAAGTGCGGGGCTTTGGCAGAGATGCGACCGCGCACCTGCGAGGTTCTTTCGCAGGCAGAGCCCCGCGAAGTGAGGTCTTGCTTCGCCTAAGCGGTTGGTCGGGGATGTTAGTGAGCTCGCAGATGAAAGCATTTTTCCGCAGAAGTGGAGTCGCAGAAGCGGCTTATGGGTCTACAAAAGCGGAATCGCTAGACAGTGTTATTTTAATCGAGGGTTTGGCCTATTTTATCATTTTTTGACATGGGACCTTGGTTTGGGGCAATTTTGAAGCGATTTTCACCCACTTGGATTGGGTAAGTGTTTTAAATTTAGATTTGATTATTTTTTGTGATTTCACCTTTGAATTTGGCCTTTGGTTGATGAAATCTGTAGGAGAAAATTGGTGTTTTTGTAAGAAATTTTGAGGCGATTTTCACCCACTTGGATTGGGTAAGTGTTTTCAAATTAGATTTGATTATTTTATGTGATTTCACCTTTGAATTTGGCTTTTGGTTGATGAAATCTATAGGAGAAAATTGGTGTTTTTGTATGAAATTCTGGAAAATGAATATCTGAGATTTGAGTCCCGATTTGGAGTCGGTTTTGCATGAAACTTGTATATTTGGACTCCTCTCGTAATGGATGTTCAGGATTTGTGAATTTTGTCAAGTTCCAGGAGGCAGGCCCGGATTGAATTTTTTGTTGACTTTGTGTATTTGATTAAAGATTTGACCTTTATCTTTTGGGTTCAATTTCTATGGCTTTATTTGTCGTTATAAACTTGTATTTGGCTAGATTTGGCTCGTTCGGAGGTTGAGTTAAGAGGAAAGGCTATTTTGGGAGATTACCGGGTGAAGGTAGTATCTTGGCTTACCTCGTTAATAGGGAAACCCCTTGGATTTAACTTGTTTCTATGTGTTTAAACTATTGGGGGTAGTATATATACGGGGTGGCGAGCATAGATGCATTTACCGAGTTTATATCATGACTGAGGTAGAATTGGACTATTGTATGCCTTGTTTTGACTACGTGCTCATTTGACTCAAGATGTATTTCACTTATGTGACTATGTTTTCAATTTTATTAATTATAGAAATAATGCATAGACTTGTGATTAATTGCGAAGGCATGAGAACTTACTCTTGATATGTTGAATTGCCTAGTTATCTGTAGTCACGTAGAGATTTCATGAGCACATATTCGTATGATATTTATTAAGTCCTTATGTACCTTTTATCATATATGCATACATTTTGAATAATAGATACGTAATTTGGACTGATGATTTTTGCACGAAGGGTAAGCGTGCAGATGAGATACAGTTATGGCACATTGGACATGATGCTTGGATATTGATTTATAAGGGATGCTATTATACCCTTCTTTGCGCTTGGATTTGGATTCATCCCTCCGGAGTCGGGTGATAACCTATGTTACTCTGGGCACTGTGAGTGTGGTCGTACATGGATTTTGTACCGGGTGGATACATCTATTTTGTATCGGGTATGTTGATACATGGATTGTGTATCGGAGTACATGGATCTTGTACAGGTTGAGCATGCATTCTTATTATTGACTCATTTTGAAGTATTATTGCACTGTTAATTTTTACTTGACATCCTTATATGCTAGTTGGGGATCCTGGCTACGTTAAATGAGCATACTATCTTTTATTTCTTTATCCAAGTAGCGTAATGGCTATTTCTAAACTAGAAAAGCATGCTTAACACTTTTCAACTATTGATATATGTGTCTCATGTTATTCATTATATTGCTTAATGATATTGCTTAATGCGTCATTTCTTAATTCAATTTTTATACTTGTGAGTTAAGTATTCGGAAGTATCTATCCTTGCTACTACTTCTTCGAGGTTAGACTTGATACTTACTTGGTACCGATTGTGGTGTACTCATACTACACTTCTGCACATCTTTTTGTGCAGATCCTCAAGTGGGTCCTAGCAGAGCTTCCTAATTGAACTAGGAGATTTCACGGAGACTTAGGGTGAGCTGCACTTCATGGATCTACTTTGCAGTTCCCGAGTCCTTATTCTTTTTACCATTTTTGTCTACTTGTATTTCAGATTGCTTGACATGTTTACAAAGCTGATCTCATTTTTGTAGTTGCTCGTGTACTTGTGCCACCTACTTTTGGGGGCATACTGTATTGGCTGTGTTTGGGTTGTTATCAGATATTAATATTGTTTTGGATTATTACTGTCTTAATTTATGATATATCATTGCTAACTAAAGGAAATGGACTTTAAGTTGTTGATTGCGAGTTGGCTTGCTTAGCAAGTTCGGTTAGGCGTCATCACGGCCTCGAGGTGGGATTTTGGGTCGTAACAAATTTTGTATTTTTAAGAAAAATCAACATTTGGTTATTTATATCCTTTCCCAAACAATAATTATTTTCTTTCATCACTGGTAATTAACTTTCACATATAAACTTCTTTAGTGACTTAGATTCTTAACTTTCCTTTAGATTAATAATCGGAATATAGATACTCTCTCCCCACTTTTAGACTAAGTTTAAGGAACTACTTTTAGGTAGATATAAAGTGATGCCTTACCCCTTCCCCTTAGAATAACTTGAACTCTTACTTAGAATCTCGCTGGTTTAGTCGACTGTTAATATTTGATCCTTACTTAACTCAGAGGTAAACTGATATGCCATTAAATATTAGGTGGTGACTCGTTGCTTTGAATGAACCTCGAAATTACTATTATGTTGAATCCTATCGTAACTAGTATAAAATAGGGCGCAACAACATTGTAACGACCCGGTCGATTATTTTGTGTATTTGAGTCCCGTTCCCCTATTTGATACTTCCCGTATGTTTATATATTATTTTTGACTTTCATGGATGGTTGGTTCATTTTCAAGAATATTTTGGAGTGAATTGGAATACATAGTTCCATTGTCGGAAACTTAAGTTATAAGAATTGACCAATGCTTTGCTTTTGAGTAGGTGACCTCAGATTGGTGATTTAATGGTTCCAATAGGTTTGTATGATGATTTTGGACTTAGGCGTATATCCAGATTTGGATTTAGAGGTTCCTAGGGAGTTTTCTCTTTAATCGTCGAAAGCTGGAAAGTTGAAGGTTTGGAAGTTTCATATGTTTGACGGGGAGTTGACTTTGATAATATCGGGTTTGGATTATCGTTATAGAACTTGGAATAGGTCTGTCATGTCAGTTCAGAATTATGTGAAACTTTTGGATAAAATCTGGATTGGTCAGGCATAAATCAGATGCTTGGTTTGAACTTTAGAAGCTTATGAACTTAAGAAAAGTTTGATTTGTGGTTTGATCATCAATTCATAGATGTGATGTTATCGTGTGTGTTTGGAGGCTTCAGATGGGTTTGGTTAGTGTTTATGGACTTGGTGGTGTGATTGGACAGGGTTCCGGGTGGCTCGGGTGAGTTTCAGACCACCCGGAGCTTGATTGAGATGGAGAACTTTCTGTTGGTGTCTAGTGTACTTCGCGATCGCGGAGCGTTCTTTGGAGGAAGCTTATTTTTTTCTTCACGTTCGCAGGTAATAGGTCGTGTTCGCGATGGTTGTGGCAGTTTTTTATGTTCGTGCCACAGGGGTCGTGTTCGCGTAGAAGAGAAGCAGGCTGTGAGATTGCCTGGAGTTAGCCTTCGTGATCAAGATCGCGTTCATATAGGCTTGGGATGCCTGTGCATCGCATTCGCGTGGAACCAACCGCGTTTCTAAAGGGTCTTTTTGAGTAGTGGTAGGATTGTGCTTCGCAAATGCGAGGCTTGTGCCGTGTTCGGGAAGGTTGGTGTTGGGCAGACTCATTTAAGTTCTAATTTCGAGATTTTAGCCTATTCTCTCATATTTTGAATCCTAGACTTGGAGAGGGGGCGAGTTTTGAAGGATGCTTTCATACAAGACTTGGGGGTAAGTTGATTTTACTCATTTTTTGTATTATTTCAAGAATATAAATGGATTATTAGCACATAAAATATGAAATTTTGAGAAAAATTTGGAGATATTTCCTACAACTTAAGAGAGTGAAAATTGGTGATTTGGGAGTCGATTTGGGCTCGATTTTAGAATCTTATAACATAGTTGGAATTGTGGGGTCCTGGGTAGTTGAGATCTACCCCTTAAGTCGGGTTTTTACCATGTGGGCTCGGGTTGACTGTTGTTGACTTTTTGGGAATTGAATAAAGATCGAAGTTTTATTGTTTGAAATTGATTCCATGTCTTTATTTATCTTTATTGAGTTTTTTTGGCAAGATTTGACGCGTTCAGAGGCTTATTTTAGAGGCATGGTTTTTTTGGAGTATTAATTCTTGCGCTTTAAGATAAGTATCTTGCCAAAGCTGGGTTTTAGGGTAACTTCATTGGCAATGATATTTGTTGTATGTTGGGGTGACACAAATGTGAGATGACGAGTGTATATGCGTGCAACGTGGTTATTCATGATCCCGGTCGACTTTAGGCTATTATGTGCCTTGTTTTGATATCATGCCTCTTCGATATCATGCTTTCTCTACATGTATGGCTATATGAGCTATTATTTATGCTACAAACCATGTCTAGGCTTCGTACTAACCTGTTTGAGACATGATAGAACTATTTTTGCTATGTTGTGCTAGTTGGCTTAATTGTAGTTATGTTTTCAATCATAATGTCATATCCACGTATTATTTCTCAATCTTTGTGCTCTCTTTCTATGTTATCTCACATGTTGTTAGTGTCCTTATTTGTGTGACACGGGTTTGAGCTAAGTTGTAGCATGTTGGTGTATTATGTGCGATATTCTTGATTATGGTACTGTAAGACGTGAGCATGTTGAGACTTGAGCGGATTGATAACTGATCTTGGGCTGCTGAGCCATGTTGATATTGGTTGTGAGGAGACATTTGCGTCCAGGCCCCATATTGGACTGAGTGGCGTTGATTGTTAAGTGTCATATTGATTGTGAGGGGATGCTGCATCAGGCCCCATATTGGGTCAAGTGATATTGATCGTTCACTTTTGATCCGATCAGTGCTGGACTAGGATCCGCCCCTTTGGAGTCAGGTGTAATTATATGAGTGCAGACACTTGATATTTTCTTAGTGAGGGGCATACGCCAGGAACCCCTATAGTGCTGAGTGTGAGAGTGTGTAATGGTTCAGGGGCTTTGAGCCAGGCACCGTGAGCGTGCTGAGAGTACGATGGAGGGGTAATTGTGCCAGGTACTATGTATGTGTTGAGACTTGTGTTTACTTGATAATTCACTATGATGTTGTTGGTTTTGGCATGAATACTTGTCTTCAGGCATATAGTGGTATTTACTTCATGCTGGTTGATATCTGATGTCTTTAAAGTTGATGCCTTGACTAATATATTTGGAAAACATTCTTATTTTCCTCTTAATGTGATAGAGTTGAACTTGATATTATTCATATGCTCTTCCTTTGTTATTATTATAGTGTTATTGTTATTGTTGGTTGTTGGAAATGAGTATTGGACCTTGCCAAGCTCGTCACTACTTTCAGCACGAGGTTAGGCTTGCTATTTATTGAGTACATAGGGCCGGTTGTACTTATACTACACTCTACATTTCTTGTGCAGATACAGGTGTTGCTTATCGTGGTAGCTGCTAGTGAGCCGAATCTAGACTATTTGGATATTTCAAGGTAGCACTGTTGTTGTATTTGCAGGCCTTGAATTCTCTCTCCTTATCTCATGTTATTACTATTTAGTCTTTCAATTATGCTATTCTCTCTCTCTCTCTCTCTCTCTCTACAACTCTCTTTCGCTCGCTACTTTCTCTCAACGTCCAACAAACAACCGGCGACCAACTAAGCTGTCAGCGACCGTCCTCCCTACACAAGGTAAGTCCTCCCTCTCTCCTCTCTTTCCCCCACCACCCTCATCTCCATCCTTTTATTTTTTTCATCTTCGCTGTTCACTTCTCCCACCGCCGGTAACCTCAAAAAGGGGTCGCATCGCTCACTTTCTGCTGTATCTACATTTCTCTCTGTCCCTCATTCTCCCACCCTTTGTGTGTGTGTGGGTGTGTGTTTCCCTAGAGTGAACCGGGCTTTTGACTTCAACCCAGTTATGCACCGGCACGTGAACATCACCACAACCAGGTTTCCGTCCAAATTTTCATCACTGGTGGTTGCCCCCTGAAGCTGGACCTCTCCCATCCAATCCCAAACCATTTTTGATGTGACCCAGCAATTCCGCCCAGATTTTCGGCGAGCTCCTCCATCTCCCACGATTGTCATTACCTATTAACCAGGTTCTACATTCTTGTCTTGTTGTATTCATATGCCTAGTATGTTCTTTACTAGTTCTTGTTTTGGATATCCTCTGTTACAATCTTTTTCTTTGTGCCTAGTGTGTTCTTTACTAGTTTTTGTTTTTGATGTCCATTATCACAATCTGTTTCTTTTGTGCCTAGTGTGTACTTTACTAGTTGTTGTGCTCTAATTGTAGTTAAGTTGTTTAGATCACTTGTATATGCTTGTGCGACTTTTAGCATCGATTAGGGTATTTAGTCTTGCTAATACTATCACTCCTTAGTATATTAGTTTCTACTTCATTCCCTGTATTTTAATTCGCCGCTGGTTTTGTGGTAATTCTTGCTTAGTGTGTCTTGTATTATAGCGGTTGTACTGAACAATGGTAGTTCTTGCTTAGTGTGTCTAAGATTATAGTTGTGGTACTGAACAATGGTAGGGTGTGGTCATGTCCTCAGGGGGGTGGGGGTAGGGGTAAGAGGGCAAGGGTGGTAAGGGATCCTCCAGGCTTAGAGTTGGTTCTTGGAACATACGTACTTGACGGGGAAGTATATAGAGTGGGCGAAGATTCTCCGTTAGAGGAAGATCAATATAGCATGTATTAAGGAGACTAGATGGATGGGAGCTAAGGCTCGGGATGTAGACGGTTTTAAATTATTGTATTCCGGATGCATTGGGGGCAAAAGCAGGGCATGTATTTTGGTTGATAGGGATCTCCGGGAGCTAGTGGTGGAGGTTAGGAGGGTGAATCATAGGTTGATGACTGTTAAGCTAGTTGTCGGGGGATTTTACTTTAAACATGATTAGTGCATACGCACCCCAAGTACAGTTGGACGAGGTGGTCAAAAGGCACTTCTGTGAAGAATTGGATGAGGTTGTTCCTGGTATTCCGCATGTTGAGAAGCTTTTCATATGAGGATATTTCAATGTACACATTTGATCGATGTCAAGGGGTTATGACGACATGCATGGCATCTTCGGTTTTGGAGTTAGAAACGGAGGAGGAACTTCGCGGCTTGATTTTGCTTAAGCTTTTGATTTGGTGATACTTGCCTTGAGTTTTCCGAAGAAAGAGGAGTACTTGGTTACTTTTTAGAGTTCGATGGCTAGGACTCAAATTGATTATCTACCCTTTAGAAAGTCCGACAAAGATTTGTGCACGGACTCTAAGGTTATCCCAAATAAGAACCTCATGATCCAGCATATGCTCATGGTCATGGATTTTGAGATCATGAGGAAGCGAAAGAAGAGGGCAGTTTATGGTCTACTTAGGATTAAGTGGGGAGCCTTTAATAAAGACAGCGTAGAAGTTGGGGGATAAGTTGCTGGTTGTGGGGGCATGGAGTAGTAGTGGGGACGCGAGCGATATGTGGACCACGACTGCGAATTGCATTAGGGAGGCTTCTAGAGAGGTATTAGGGGTCTCGAAGGGCTCCTCTAGCAGAAACATAGGGGACTCGTAGTGGAGTAGTGAGATCCAAGGTAAAGTGGAAGCCAAGAAAGCGACATATGTAAAGCTTTTGGAGAGCATGAACGAGGACGAGAATAGGAAAAATAGGGAGCGATATAAGATGGCTAAGAAGGAAGCAAAGTCAGCGGTTATAGCAGCCAAGACTGCAACAACTATCAGGGTATCAAGCTACTAAACCATACTATGAAAGTATGGGAAAGGGTGGTGGATCTGAGGGTGAGGAGGATTGTGTCTATTTCCGAGAACCAGTTCAGATATATGCCGGGACAATCAACTACGGAAGCCATTCACCTTGTTGGGAGATTGGAGGGAGCAATATAGGGAGAGGAAGAGGGATTTAAATAAGTTTTTCATCGACTTAGAGAAGGCCTACGATAAAGTGCCAAGGGAGGTTCTGTGGAGATGTTTGGAGGCTAGAGGTGTTCCTGTTGCTTACATTAGGGCTATTAGGGACATGTATGATGGAGCTAATACTCGGTTGAGGACAGTGGGAGGGGACTCGGAGCATTTCAAAGTTATGATGGGGCTGCACCAGGGGTTAGCCCTCAGCCCCTGTCTATTTGTCCTGGCGATCGACGCACTGACACGCCACATTCAAGGGGAGGTGCCATGGTGGATGTTATTTTGCAGATGACATTATGTTGATTGACGAGACGCGATACGGTGTTAACGAGAGGTTAGAGGTTTGGAGTCAGACCTTGGGGTCTAAAGGTTTCAAGTTGAGCAGGACCAAAGCAGAATACTTGGAGCGCAAGTTCAGTGGTGTCACTCAGGTAGTGGACGAATATGTGAGGCTTGATTCACAAGTCATCCTTAGAAGAGAGAGTTTCAAGTACCTTGGGACAATTATACAAGGGAATGAGGATATTGATGAGGATGTCACACATCGTATTGAGGCGCAGTGGATGAAATGGAAAGCTCTCTATAGACGGTGGTCAGACCGACTATGTTGTATGGGGCTGAGTGTTGGCCAGCCAAGAACTCCCATGTCCAGAAGATGAAGGTGGCTGAAATGAGGATGTTGAGATTGATGTGCTGATGCACCCCATTTTAATACGAAAGCGTGTTTCAATATGTGAAATCTCTTTTAAATGGGTATCAAAAGAGAAGAGTCGCTACCTAATGATTTTAAGGCGTGCCAGGGCACCTGTTTGCAGATAACTCTGTTTCAACTAGTCAACGTTGCGAAAGATCAGGTAAGGGTTCAAATTACCTCGAAAAGAAGGTGTTAGGCACTCTTCGAAGTCTACAACTGTGGTTCCCGACAGAATTTTAAGCTATGTGGAATATTAAGTTATTGACTAAATTATCCTAAGTGAACATACAATTTGATTCATTATTAAACTAAGCGAATAAGCTATTAAATAGGTCACTAATTATTCTAAGTGGAGCAAAATGACCAGATATAGTTCAATTACTAATAATCGACTAAATAAGAGGATATTTGAAGAAGTGGCAGAAGGATAATACAAAGATATAGTTGAGAATGGAATAAGAAAATCATTAATTAACTAATATTAATCGACAAAGCTTGTGATTACGCAGATGTTCAAAACCTTAGATCTACTTTAACAAATCCTAAGTGCTAATCACTAAGCTTGGATAGAACATACATGAATAATTAGACATACTAAGGGGGGGGGGGGGGGGGGGCCC